>PVHY01000645.1:0-17878 GCA_004024945.1 Uropsilus gracilis | reverse complement strand
CATGGTCTGGCTCACATTGGCCTGTTGATGTAAAATTGCACAAAATTTTGAGGGAATTTTGAAATTCTCAAGGCCAGTATTTGTGTTTCCAGAGAATTTGAAAACTGGTGGGACAAAAGAAGTTGTTTTTGGATCCATATTTCTCTACTCTACTGAGTCCTTTTCTCACTTGATAGTAATAATAGCAAAGATGATGACTGATTTTTTGTTTAGATTAAAAATACAATCACCTCTTTAATAATCACTGTTGTTGAAGCAGAAGATAAGCCTTCTTTATCATTTAAGGTTGATTCTGGGCAGGTCTTTAAGTTTATGAAATATAGGATTTCTTCTTCTAGAAAATATTAAAATAGCGTGTGTTTCTAGGCCTGGTCAGAGTGAATTTATCTGTAATCCAAAGGCAGTAATCGTTCTATGAGTCAGTGGCCACATTCATCCCTTTATGAATAAGGAACAAAGAGACTTAATTTATTAAAGACTGAATGCAAGTAAATGTTCTTGCCTGATAACATTTATAGGACTTGTTGCTGTCCAAGGTTCCAAAAGCTGAATAAATTTTCAATTATTTATAGACAGTAAGATTTTATCTTATATTCTTTTACCTGAATTCTCTTTCTGTGTGCTTATGTCCAAGAGAGAGAGAGAAAAAGAGAAAGAAACTATAACAGTTTATCTTCCTTTGTGGGCTGCGTTAAGTTTACATGGAGAGATATACTATAAGAAAACTAAGTTTAGGGTTCTGCTGATCAAAGTTTGCCATGCCCCTTTTCTAGAACTTTTTTCTCCTATAATGTCTTTGTCTTTCTTTTGGAAGAGTGTTTTTTTCTGTGGATACCCTCAAGTCAATTGATGAAGGGCAATTGAAGAAGGACAATATCCATAGTGTCTGGTTGGGGCAGCAGAATCAGATCAAAATAGTCCATTTCTAGGCTATGATTTCCAACCTTTTTAGGACTTGCAAACACCAGATATTTTGACTTCACAGTACCCTCCCACTCCTCTTAAATGTGCTGTGTGGCACTTTTAAAATTGAAGTGATTAACACTGTTTGTTTTCAGAATTGGGACAGTGCAAAACTGAAGCTGGAATTCATTACTTCAAGAATTCTGGAAAGGTAACAGCAACTATATTAATTGAATTCTAACCTGTTTATCTCTCCATGGGCTGACCAATTTATTTCCTTACATCACCTATAATCCTATGAAGTAGTTCTTGTCATGAGAACTGTTTTACATTGCTAAACTTGAGGCAAAAAGAGATGAATCCATTGCCATCACCCAAGAAGTGGTGATGGAAGGCAGTCAAATCTGACCCTGGGAAAAATGCATCCTATTCACCACTAGGTTTGAAAGGAATCTTGCTACTTTTGAATCTCATGAGAGTGATTAACTCATAATCTCTTGTGGTAACTCTGTGAAGTTCCCAGATACAGAAATAAAGTATAGCTACTATAAAAACTCTTTTGGAACCAATGGGAGGTGTTGAGCTCATCAAGAAAATGTTCATCATTTTACAGTTATGCTAGACACAAGGATACACCAAAATGGAAGATTGCTTGTCTAAAGGTTTATTGGTGCTTATAGTGTATCAATGAAGAAGACTGTCTACTACAGGTCTAGAATGTCTTCAATCAGTAGCTCCCTATGGAAATTTACGTTTTTTGGTACAGTTATTTGGGACTTAATAACCAAGGCTACCAGTCTGTTAACATCTCTGAAAGGTGGTTGAATTTTTCAGATGGGCATTGTGTAGACTCTTCTTGTAGGTTGGAACAGAGGAATGGAGATAGTTCTGAAATCAACTGTCACAGAGTTTTTTAAGCCATTACAATAAATATGTCCAGAGATCTTGTTCTGAGCAAGTATGCAGCACAAAGTTTACAAAAACAAGACTTGATCTTTGTTCTACAAGGGAAGTTTGATTTGCCTGGGTTTGGGACACATATACAAATAACTCTCACAAGGACAGAAGAATCACATTTCAATTATTGATCTTGATCAACTTCTAAAACATCCTCTTTCAATGTTAATTTGTCACTAATGATTATAATGATTTATTAGCAGTGGAGAAAGATGCTGCTTATATGGATACTTTCATTTTTCAACCCAGTCATTTATTTACTTAATATATGGTGGCTCTTTTCCTCAGAAGTTTGTAATAGATAAAAATATTAATATTGTTAGATGATTGACAGTCTAGTGCTCACTTTGTCATTGTTGTAATACTAGGTGTTTATTTTGTTAACCATTTTGATTCTATCCCTCTCCTGTTTAATGTCTTCAAGATCTGACACTTTTCTTAGGGATAAAGTCCAAAATGACAATGTAACCAACACCAGTTTCTGTGACTGCTCTGTATACTCATCTTACTATGCTAATCATATACTGCTAACTACATAACAGATGTTGATCTAAAGATTGTATATCACTTTCAGATATTTTGCTTATGAAGAATTATGTCTTGATATACCTATCAAAAGGTGACAATGTCGCTAAGTTGAAAATATACTTAATACCCATAACTTAACAAATATCATAACCCATCTTAACCTTAAATGTGCTCGAACACTTTCATTAGCCTGCAGTTGGGCAAAATCATCTAATACAAAATTGATGTTATAAGTCATTGAATATCTCATGTAACTAATTGAATACTGAAAGTGAAAAATAATGATTTGATGTGTTCTTGCCATTAACATACCTAGATGAAAATACTATGCACATGAAGAATATCTGAAGCATTGAACTAAAATTAATTGATGGGGATGATACAGTGAGAGCTTCATTAATCTCTTTCTCTTTCAATAAGGCATGAGAATAGCTGGTAGAAAGCCCTGGGCCACGAACATTTGTTTATGGTTTGGCAGGCTAAATGTTCTGCATGTAGGAAGAGCTCAAGTTTTGACTGTATAATTTGTTTTTTCTTGCTATATATATATATGTATATGTATATGTATATATAGCATATATATAGCATATATATAGTATATATAGTTGCAATATATTTATATAGTTGCAATATATATAAATATATATATTTGTATAGCAAGCAAAGGCATGCCTGTTATCTCCTGTAGTTGCCATCTTTTTAAAAAAATATGAGTGTTGTTGCTAATATTAACAAACATCTCTGCCAGTTTCTTGCTATGAACTTTCTTGGTATGTAGAGTATGCTTCTTCCTCTGCCTCAGCATCTTTACTTCCTTCTTCCTCTACTTCAATCAGATTCTCTTAAATAACTCTGCTGATTCATGACTTCATATGTCAATTAACTTGAGTTTCAGCTCTTCTTCTCACTAGAAAAATTGGAGACACCGATGGGCATTTTGAAGACATGATGGAATGCAGAAATACAAAACACATTATCCTTAGCATGCTGACAACACAGTACACTGTCCAGGATCATGAAGGAATATCTACCATACATTACTAACCCAGGAAAAGATCAAAATCGAAACTCAGTTTCCACTGAACACATAGTTGCTGGATTGCTTTTACACTGCTATAAACTTGAAAGACTCTTTAAGTTTGAACCACCCTAATTGAGGACTATTTGTGATTACTTAAAATCCCATAAGAATCCTATAGGAATGTTATTATATTAAGCATTCTTCTTTTACAGATGGTACAGACAAATCGCCTGCTTAATATCAGTGTCTTAAGCAGTGTCCTTAGCAGCCTAGCTCTAGTCTGTGCCCACAGCCACTGTACCACATTGCCCCTTTCAAGACTTTTGCCTTCCCCCTTACTCATTTCAAGAACTTCACAAATATATTACTTCTGCCTGGAATTTGAGGTCCTTCTCTTTGATCTTCATTGCCACCTGTTTCTCCTTCTAGTCTGTCTACTCATGTCATCCTTTTATCTCTGTTTAAATAACATTTCCTCTTAACCATTATCCCAGATGGAGTTCATGATCATATTAATCATTCCAAAAGTACCCTGTGTTTTGGTCTTATTGCACATAACACATTGGTGATTAAATAATTATATGAATAGCAAATATATATAAAATATATGATATAATATATATTTATAAGATAGATATATATGTTTATACATATAATGTATAATATACCATATATACTATATATAATGTGCCATATATAATATATATATATATATTTCTGAGATAGA
This sequence comes from Uropsilus gracilis, assembly GCA_004024945.1. Classification (NCBI taxonomy): domain Eukaryota; kingdom Metazoa; phylum Chordata; class Mammalia; order Eulipotyphla; family Talpidae; genus Uropsilus; species Uropsilus gracilis. The sequence goes on along the minus strand of PVHY01000645.1, from coordinate 13,742 downwards.
TTATAATGGACTTGAAGATAGGGACTGTGTCTGTGTCCTCGGCACCTGCCATAATAACTGCTCCTTTGTGAGTGCTAAATTATACTACTTTTAAAATGTTTAATAAGCCATTGGACTGGGGAGGCAAGGAGGAAGACTGTGGGTTTGTGGAGTGAATGTAGATTCCCTGGGAGGTAGCAGCATGGCTAGTGGCCTGTGTTTCTCAGTGACCAGTTGACCAGTGCTGGTCAAGCTCCTCACCCTCCTGCCTGCCTTTTCTAATTTGTGTAATAGGTTCCCACGCAGCTCTGTCTCCACTCAAAAGGATTTTGTGAGACCAATTGAAAAGAAGAGGGGATTTATGAGGCTGTAGTTCTATTTTTTTTTTATTAGTTTTGAAGATTTTTAATGCTCATTGGAATGGCATATTTAACTACATTTTCTTTCTGAAGTATATGAAAGTTGCATAATAAAAATAAAGAAGTCTGATCAACTCTAGAGCTGGCTTCTAATTTGCTAACCATACCTAGGGTATGAGCAGCACACTGAATTGCACCATGATTATGCAGGGAGAAAGATCAGACTGTGGGAAATTTTCTGACTCAAATGACCTAGAGACTTCAACAGGAAAATTGTGAGAAAAAGGAAAAGGTGGTTGGGACAATAGATTAAAATGAATTAAAAGATATATCTCCAATTAAAAAAGTGAGTCAGATAAAATTAGTGTACCTGGATGCACATTTGAATCATAAACCGATAAAATGCAAATAAAGGATTACCATAAAAGGGTACTGTTTACATATTTGGGTAGAAAAGATAAGAAAATATATCTGGGATGGCTGGCAGCATCCTATTTCTTGAGTTGTATGATGATACAAGTGATTTTGTATCATAGTAATTCACTACACTATATGTTTGCATGGATTTCTATATCTCTGCTTTATTGTCTAATACAGTGATCTCAAAACAAAAACTTCATACAAGAATGTAGATAGCTAAATAATGCAGACAAACAACAAATAGTAGTATTATAAAACTGTGAATTAAGGAGATGTTTGAAAACTTACAAATATAATTATATTTATACATCAGTTATACTTTACATCAGGAGTGAGCAAGCTTCTGTACCGGATTAGATAATATATACGGTAATATATAGTCTATAATATAGAGATATAATATATTATGTATATTATATAATATAGAGATATCATATATAATACGGTCTTGATAATATATAGTCTCTGCCTCATCTATTTCTCTCTGCCATTGCAGACAAAGTTAGCTATAAACAATTATACACAAATGGAAAGGACAACTGTGGTCCTATAAAATGTGCTTCAGAATAACAGTGTGAGAACAGGTTGGTGTAAGTGTTTCCTGAACCCTAATTTAAAGTCTTAAATGAGAATGTTATCTAGCATGTCTTCCCAGTATCTGTTGCTGAAAATCAACCCCACCTATATCCAAAAGTGCCTTCAAAGTAGTTACTAGAGAGGCCATCCACTTATCTAAGACTGCTTTATCTTTCAGCATGCTTTGAAAATTTTATCTTTTGAAATTGCCTTTGGAGATGAGGTGATAGTAGTGACATGTCTCTATCTTTTTAAATTGAATATGAGTTTTGGAAATTCCTACATCAGAGTTTAGAGCCATTGTTGATGAAAAACCTGGGTAATCAAACCAGATGATGCTATTTTTAGCAAGAAAACATTTTCCCGCAAGATGCCTTATAATGTACGGCTCCATCATTAGTTCACTACCTTCTTTGAAGCAGACACTTTCAAATCCTTCTCATAATAATCCTTCTGATAGTCAACCTGACTTTAGGGATGAATTTTCTTTCAAATATTGTCACTTATATTAGAGAAACAAGTGAAATAGCATATACATTTGAGATTTGGCTATATATTTTTGTTGTAGTTCTATTTGGAGCAACTATTAATGCTGGGTAGTCACTGTTTCTTTTATTATTCGTGTACTTTAAATAGGATGTTGTTACTAATTCTCCCTTATTGATAAGATCACATGCTATCATTTCTGACTAGTCATATTATTTGTGGTACAATCTTTACCACCCAAAAATGGCTCATTTTACCCTCACAGTGAGTCTATTTCTTTATCTAGTATTGCTATTCATCCCAGTTTCTCATATTATCCTTTATTTGTATGACTCCAAATCTCTTACTTTTAAACCATTTTTAACATGTCTTGTGTACAATGATCTGTGTAACAAATCAATATCATGTATCTTCCCAGTGAAAATCTTTTTCACTTCATGTTTCTTTACCCCCATGACAACTTTTTTTTATAATTTAAAAAGTTCTACTCATTCACTTTACATTTTACTCTATATTTGACATTGTTTTTATTAAAAATCTATAACATGATAGACCATGTATCAGAGTTGTCCTGTTATAGAATTCTGTGTTACTTTGAGGGTGTATTTCTCAGTTGAAAAAAGTTGCAATATATCCTTGCCATAATTTCACCCTCTTTGTGTTCAGGAAACTTACCAAATAAACGACCACACTAAGGCAGTGTCCCATATTCCCTACTGCTTCATGACCAAGAAGGAATTTGACATAGTCATCACTGAAAGAAAATTCATGAGATATTGATACAGGGTTGTGAGTGATGCAGTTAAAATTGTGTTGGCACCAGAGTACCCTGGTGGGTGGGGTCTGAGAGAAAGATGTACAAGAAGTGCCAAAAGGCAGATAAAAAGGATCAATGGCTTAATAAAAAAGGAAAGGGAGAAAGGTATGAGAATGGTGGACTGATGGAACAGGCCCACCTGGTCTGCCAGGGGAAGCCCCCTGAAGAGTCAGCTGGAGGTGGCAAGGAGCCATGGTGGCCAGTAGAAGAGTGGCCAGTGTGGAGAGTTTGATGCTGCAGCAAGGTGGCATAGTGAATTGGTACCTAGAGATGGCCAGGGATTTGGAAAGCTGATTTGTGCATCAGCAATTATGGAAGAAGTTTGAAGAGCCTTGGAGAAATGGAGCAGCATACAATAGCACAGAACACTGGAAAAGAAGTGAAAAGAAGATGCTGGAGAAGGACTGAACTTTGCAGTACCTGCCTCAGTTTTGGAGGGGCAAAGGGCACTATCTTGGACATGTGTCTTTGGGACCTTTGGGACTGAGAATGGTGACTGGAGTAAAGTAACTGGCCACTTGTGGCTTTGAGGACTTTTTGTTTTCCTGGTTAGTCTTGTTAATAAATCCTGTTCTTGAACTGCATTTGAGTGGAAACTGCTTACATGGGTGAAGAAAGTTGGATGGCAGAAGCCAGGTTTAAGAGGTTTCCTGTGACTTGTTGGTTGGTGGCTTCTGCCTCTTTTGACCCAGTTTCAATATGATTGATGAATTCAAGTATTTGAATTATTCACTAAACTGAAAGTGATTAGATTTGTTCTCCAAACCAGAGTTTGTGGATAAGGTTATAACACAAAGTTTTCATAGAGTAGCGTCGATGTTTGTTTGATACATCTATGGTGGATTGTTTACAAAAATGATCCCAGTTGTTCATGCCTTCATGCTCCCATATCCTTTGCAATGTGACTTTTCAGCTCCTTCCATTAAGATGTAGATTCTATTATCTTGTTTCTTGTTTCTGAGCTCAATGGCTACAAGTAGACACATAGCCCATAAAATACAGTAGAAGTGGCAGTGTGCAATTTCGGGCACCGAGGTCTTAAGAAGCACTGAATATTCTCCTTGTTCTCTTGATGGCTTGCAACCACCTACTGGATAAAAGGCATGTGGTTCAATAAGTCTGTTGCTTTATCTAACAGTCACCTGCCAGACACCTGCCTGAGGCCATCTTGGGTTGGCTTAATCAAGTGACATACAGTGACCAGATACATGAGGGAGGCTTGCTTAGGTTGCTAGACCTACCCAGCTGACCTGTGACATTGTGACCAGCAGTAAGTTCTTATTGCTTAAGGTCTTTGAGTTTTGGAGCAGCTCATTGCAAAACAATAACTAACCTATATGCCATTTTAATTCAAGGATCTAGCATAAATACCTACATGTCATAGAACAGGCACTTAATGCATATTTTTAAAAATAAAGACATACATTATAGAGTGATTGTGAATCACCTACTGAAAATAAAAGCTATCCAAGGAGGATGAACCCATTCACAAGACAGTGTGTTTTCAATGTGATCTATGCCCTCACCTATTAGAGTTGTTTTTGAATAGCAACTCTATCATCCATCCTTCAATTATCATCTCCCTGGCTCTTGTATGCAAGTATGTAAGTCTCTACATACACTTGCAAACATCACTTTAACATTATGCAGTCTTATCTCACTATCATTTCCCCAAGACCCTTTTATGGCTATGAATGTTTATACTGCAAACAGCGGAATTGGTGAAGTGAATGAAAATTAGGAGACCTGGAACCTTGTTCTAGTTCTTAAAATAATTGTCTGTATAATATTGTACAAGTTCTTTCATTTTAGTAATATTATGTATTTCAAATTTTTCTTCCATTCTCTCAAAACTTCCATTGTAAAGTTGTAAAAGATATCTGCCCAATATATAATTTGAGAATTTTATGAAAATATATAAAAAACAAATGAAGTTTATTTTTTATCAAAGCCAGTGTGCTTCCATATTTTATTTAAATAACAGCTATTATTAGCCTGAGACCAATGTTGTCCTGTTGTCAAGCATATTGTCAATTTTAATTATAATTCCTATGTATGTGGAACACATTCCCTCAGGACCTTGCTTAATATTTTGTTGTGATTGGTCATAGATTCCTACTAAAATTTTTTTTATATCTATCTATAAATTTTTGTTGCTTCCAGTTTAATATCAGTAAATTATTAGTGCAAAAAATGATTACCTGTTGTGGGGTTAAAAATGTGTTGTAGAGTAAAAAATAATCTATTGTGAAGGAAAAAAATCTGTTGTAAATTTAATCATGTGTTATTTTCTTAAATAAAGTGCTCTTTTTATTATTAGATTAAGCTTCCATTAAAAAGTTGTATTTTAACAAAAGGTATTCATCAGACAATTGATTATCAGAATATTAGGTCTTGTTATTTTTTAATTTTAAAATTTTATTTGACTATTACTAAAGTACCTTTGTTTAACATTCTTGCTAATTATTTGACAGTATAGGGTTTCACCCCTCAGGTATGGTCACAATAACCCTCTCACCATCAAAGCATCCATGATCATAGTCCTCTGCTGTAGTTCCTTGTGTTCTCCATCCCCAGACCCCACCTGTTTTTAACTCCTCCCCACCCCTTCTTGATACCTCAGATCTAAGGTTAGTTTTCAATGGCTATATTCAATATTAGTCATTGTTTGACTCTTTGTCAAACTATAACATCTAATAGTGGGGACTTCTAGTGCTGGTAATGAGGAATCAAAAATCTAAATGTATAAACTGAAGATTGTGAATATTGACCTGTGCTTGTGAACAGTTCTAATACAGACAGGTTTCCTGACTGTGCAGGTTAAATTGTAAACATTGCCATGTAGATTTATTTTGTCTTGGTATTTACAGAGATGCAGAAGAAAAATTTCTTCAACATTTTCATGAGTTAATTGCTTTCATTGCTATTAATTCTCAAAGCTCCAAGTTTTGGATTGGGTGATGGTGGTGGGAAGGGTTGGCTCCAAGACATCTGATGTTGGTTAACTAAGCTAATCATGTGCAAAAATAAATCTGGCTCACACTGAACTCTGACTGCTTTTCTAAATAATTCTATACCAGTGCCAGGCCTCAAATTAACACCTCTCCCCATATCTCTCTCTTGTTTCATGTACATTCTAAACATTCAGTCACAATGCACCACTTTGACCCTCTGCATGATTCCAACGGATATAACTTGGGGGAAATTTTATAGCAGTTTAGACCTACCACTAGAGAAAAAGAGGTGATGTTTCTTTGGGTCCTTCATGATCATCCCCTTAGAACTGACATGGACCAGAAACCTGAAAATGGCTCTTTCCTTACTTGACATCATCCTTCTGGAGATTCCCAGGACACCAATCTCACCTGGCCATCAGGAAGGCTCTTTTATTTCTTCCTAGGTCTGGAGTTAGGGCAGGGGAGAAAACAGAAGGCAAAGGACAGACCCATATTTCCTCTCCTCAGTTCCTAAGAAAGCTGTGATTTCAGTGATATTATAAGAAAGGATTAAAATATAGATCAGTCATTTTCTGCTAAGTGGGCCAAAAAAGCATATATAGGATTATTTATTCATGGGTACAAAGAAGCCATCTAAATATTTTAAACACAAATTAAAATTTTAAAAATGCATGAAAAGAGATTATAGTGTTTAAACTAATCTTAACTCATATGCAGTCACAGGTAAAAACCTGCTTTTGAGGATAAATGATGCCATTATCTTTCTATAAGTTTGCCCTTCCTGTGGAAATATGAAGTGTTTTTTTAAAATATGTTTTATGGAAATATGAAGTGTTTTATGTTGTCTCACTATGGATTTCCATATAATTTTGCTTTTGATTGTACATGCTGAGCCATTTTAAGAACTCGGCACAGTGAATGTTAGGGCTGTTCAGAAGGAACCCTGGTAGCCACCCAATGTCACTGGAAGTTGCTACAACACTCTACAGGCAAGAGATTCCCTTTTGCCACTCTTCTGGTGGCAACCAGCATCATTAAGCTTTACTTAATACATTTTGGGGTAAGGAACCACCCTGGGAATGAGACACATTAAGGCTAACTTAGAAAAAATAGCTATTGTAATGAAAATAGCTTAGTCTTTGAATTAAGGTGACTGGAATTTGAATCCTGATTCTCTACCACTAATGATGGCACTAAGGACATATCAGTTATATTTTGTTTGTTTCACCACCATGAAATGACCACATTTTCCTAGACTTGCCAGAGTTTAAAGAGGACATTAAATATGCTTGATTCATTGAAAGTGCTCAAAAATTTTTCTCCCTCCCTTCAGAGAGCAGAACCCATAAGGGATGAGCCAGGGGCTCAGAAATATGGTGGCCCCAGGAACACTTGTTCTGTTAGTGGAAGACTGCTTCAGAAACCCTGCTATGGGATGGTAGGGTGGAAGCTCTGTTACACATAATATGCCCTCTCTCCCCCACACCAGCTCAATGCATGAGGTAAAAGGTGTAGCTAGAAGAATGCTGTGACTCTGGGGTCAGACTTGGTTTATTCCATAATGATGTCACAGGTGGACTATAGTGATGGCCTATATTTCAGTTTTTTATTCCTAAAACATGGCAATAATGCTAAAAGGTTGTATCAGCAATCATCTTCTAAAAGCCCAGTAATATAATAATGCAATTTGCACATTGTTAACTTGCTCTTCTCTATCCCTGTGTTTCTCTCTCTCTCTCTCTCTCTCTATATATATATATATATATTTAAATATATATATATATATTTTTCCTAATTGAGAAAACATTGATTTAAAATACTGTATATGATTTGGGGAAATAGGTTCACACACTCAGATGTATGTTCCCACTGCATCCCCACTACATACATTTTAAAATAACTGATTTTTCCCTTTTATACCTCAAAGTGATAGACTATTCTATTCTTTTGTCTTCTCTCTAGTCTTTATAGAAAAAGCTCAGTCAACATAAGTAATATCCTCCCCACCTGCCAGTTACTTCTGGAAGACAAAGGTTATAAAAGCAAGTGCTTTTTTTTTTTCTGCCATGATCTTTCTCTTTGCTTGCATGCACACACACACACACACAAACACACATGCATGCACATACACATACACACACACTTCTACTATGCTTTAGTCACTGGGATGGACATTAGATGTACAGTGAAAAAAAGAACACCAGACAGTGAGTATAATTCTTGATATTTTTAAAAATATGACAATGTCATGATGCTATGTGTGCATAGACACTTTGGGAGACAAAGAGTTTTCCAAGACAAATGGATTTTTCTAGAAAAGTTTCCTAGGTGGGAGGATGTTTGAGATGAACACTCAAGGATTAAAGAGTGTTACCCAAACAAAAAGGAAACAACCTGTTGAAAGAAACATACAGTAAGAAGTGAGGACAATTTCTTCCCCTTTAAAATCTAATGATTGATTAAAAACTGTCAGATGATTGTAAGGGAGGCAAGAGGCATCTTAGAAGCTCCCTCCAATAGACACTATGAGGCAGTTAAGTTTACATGCTGCCTATGAATGATGGAGTTGGTATGTGATGGTGATGATTGGATGCTGAAAAATTAATGAGGATGTTGTAAAGGAAATAATGTTATCAGATATGGATCCTTCTTGTAAAAATCAGGGTCTGAACTCTGTTGGTGGTGCTACAAGTTGAAATAGGAAAGATGTTATTCAACTCTAAAAGTATGCTTCCCTGACAGAAATGTAACCTGCCACCACAGTTTGTATCTAGAAACACATCATTGTGAGTCAATTTAAATGTTGTAGAGTAGGTAGTATTTGCCAGCAGTCTGAAGAGAACCATTCCTCAGTATTTGCAGTAGCAGTTCATTTCTCCATTCATAAATAAAGAATTCATTGAGGAGCTACATGTTTTAGACTCTATAATAAGCCCGTAAAGTTTAAGTATTTATATTTAGATGCATGTTTATACTGTTATTTGGCAACTGAATTCTTTAAACTTATGGCGCATTTGCTCAACCCTTACTTACCTATTGATATTCACTCTTACATGCTGCACTGGGTCACAGTATACCTGGAATGGAGCCTGCTTATAACAGCTGCTTGGTGAATACAGTGGTTATTTAATGGAACCCTGTTACCAAATGGAAAAGCAATGGAGAATGACCTAGGTAGCATAAAAGCAAAAAGGTCCTGTGCCTGCTGTTATCATTTCCCCTCTTAGAGGCACCTAGTGGCCTATTCCTTCTCAACTGCACCCCCAGTAACCCTCAAGAAAGTGAACAGGAGGAAGAAATTAAGAAGGCCTCCTTTGACTATAGGTGTGTCTAGTAATAGTAGACCTTAATGGAGATAATAATGAACAAATAATAGCTGGAGTATTATTTATATTATATTATAGAGGAGTTATCTGGCAAAGAGTTATATATATGGAGAATGATTTTGTTGGGTGGAAAACTAATTTGAGACATTTCTCAAGTAGAGATAGAATAAATGTAATTTTAAAATATTTTCTTCTCTCCTCTCCCGCTCTCCCCACTATCATCCTTCATTTCCTTTTTCCCTTGCAGCTATATTTTAATATCTTTATAACTGTTGCCAAAACTGAAAGAAAGCTATCCTTGTTGTTGGCTCTGATAGATTATTTTGACATTTTGAATCTCCATGGATTTAGAGACTGGACATCCTTGTGCTGTTTAGTGGATATTTGTCTCCTACTTGAATGTAAGATCAAAGACTAAGCCATCTGGCTTTACAATGAATTCTGTATGACATTCAAAAAGGAAATAACACCTATACTATTAAAACTCTTCCAAAAAATTGAAAAAGAAGGGAAGCTCCCAAACACATTCTATGAAGCAAACATCGCACTCATACCAAAACCAAATAAGGACAGCACCAAGAAAGAAAGCTATAGACCAATTTCCCTAATGAACACAGATGCAAAAATTTTAAACAAAATACCAGCAAATTGAATCCAATGATGCATATAAAACATTTTTCACCATGACCAAGTGGGATTTAACCCAGGGGCACAAGGATGGTTCAACATCTGGAAATCAATTAACATAATCCACCACATCAATAAGAAGGAAAACAAAAATCACATAATCATATCAATAGATGCAGAGAAAGCATTTGACAAAGTCCAGCACCCATTTATGATAAAAACCCTTGAAAAACTGGGGCTCAAAGGAACTTACCTCAACATAATAAAAGCCATCTATGACAAACCTACAGCAAACATCATGTTGAATAGGGAAAAACTAAAATCATTCCAGTTAAGATCTGGAACTAGACAAGGGTGCCCACTCTCTCCATTACTTTTTAACATTGTATTGGAAGTTCTAGCCAGGGCAATAAGGCAAGAGAAAGATATAAAAGGGATACAAATAGGAAAAGAGGAACTAAAGTTATCATTATATGCAGATGATATGATTCTATATGTAGAAAACCCCAAAAAATCCACAGAAAAACTTCTTGAAACAATAAACCAGTTCAGTAAGATAGCTGGCTACAAAATTAACACACAGAAATCAGTATTCTTCCTGTAAGCAAAAAGCCAAACAGAAGAAGAAGAAATTTAAAAAGTCATCCCATTTACCATCACACCAAAAACAATTAAATACCTGGGAATAAACCTAACAGGACATGTAAAAGAACTATACAAAGAAAACTTTAAAACACAACTAAAAGAGATAGAAGAAGACATAAGGAAATGGAAAGACATTCCATGCTCATGGATGGGAAGAATTAACATCATCAAAATGGCCATCCTACCAAAAGCAATCTACAGATTCAATGCAATCCCCTTAAAAATTCCCATGATATTCTTTAAAGAGATAGAACAAAAATTACAAAAATTTATATGGAATAACAAAAGACCTCGAATATCAAAAAGCCTCCTCTCCAAAAAAAGGAGAATCGAGGCCTAACTATTCCAGACTTCAAGTTATACTACAAAGCCATAATACTTAAAACAGCATGGTAGTGGTACAAAAACCGACAATCAGATCAATGGATCAGAATTGAGAGTCTGGAAATAAAGCCACACATATATAGCCAATTAATCTTTGACAAAGGAGTGAAAAATTTACATTGGAACAAAGATAGCCTCTTCAATAAATGGTGCTGAGAAAACTGGACTAAGAAATGCAAAAAAATGGACCAAGACATCTCTCTCACACCATGTACAAAAATTAATTCAAAATGGATAAAAGACTTAGATATCAGACTTGAAACCATAACATACATAGAGGAAAACTTGGGCAAAACCCTCCATGAAGTACAATTCAGAAATTCCTTACTGGAATCATCTGCAGAAGGCAAAAAATTGAAGGAAAACATAAACAGATGGGACTTCATCAAACTAAAAAGCTTCTGTACAGCAAAAGGGACAAAAGAAAAAACTAAAAGAAGCCCAACCAAATGGGAAAAAATTTTTGCCCTCTACAAGAGTGATAAGGGATTAATAACACAGATCCACAAGGAACTCACACAACTAAACAAAAACAAAACAAGAAACCCAAACAAAAAGTGGGGAGAACTAAAAAGACACTTCTCCAAAGAGGAAATACAGATGGCAAACAAGCACATGAAAAATTGCTCAATGTCACTAGCAATCAGAGAAATGCAAATCAAAACCACAATGAGATACCACTTTACACCAGTAAGAATGGCCCACATCAAAAAAACAGGCAACAACAAGTGCTGGCATGGATGTGGAGAGAAAGGAACACTCTTACACTGCTGGTGGGAATGTGAACTCCATTCCAACCACTAGGGAAAGCAGTATGGAGGGCCCTCAAACTAATGAATATGGAATTACCATTTGACCCAGCAGTCACACTTCTGGGAATCTACTCAAAGGAGACCTCAATGTGGGTACAAAAGGACACCTGTGCTCAGATGTTTATTGCAGCACTATTTATAATTGCAAGGACATGGAAACAACCCAAATGCGCCAGAACAGATGAGTGGATGAAAAAGATGTGGTATATATACACAATGGAGTATTGCTCATCAATTAAAAATGACAAATTTGATGAATTTATGGAAACCTGGATGCACCTAGAAGAAATCATATTAGCAGAAACGAGCCAGATAGAAAGGGACAGAAACCAAATGGTTTCACTACTATATGGTCAACCAAATGAAACTACACAAGGGGAGAGAGGGGACCAGCTGGAGCGGGCAGGGAGGGGAGGTGGTGGGTGACCCCCAGGGACTGAAATGATGTGAAATATATATAAATAAATTAATTTAAATAAAGATCAAAGACCAAGAAGAAAGTGGTTCTGAACTCTGACTTCATGAAAGGGTTAAAGAAAGCTTTCTGAAAAGGTAGAACATTTTATTCAAGGAGTTCATCAGAAGGAAAAGATACTAAAAGATATATTAGGAGATTAAAAACATTCTTGATGCTAGTGATTAAAAGGACATGGTTCGGAGAAGGAAGATGAAAGAGTTAAACTCTAAGACCTGCGGTTCTGGGAAAAAGCTGAGTTTATCTGTTTGTTGAGAGGTGGCACACATCTCTGTGCATCAAAGAGCAATGGAAAGGAGTGATAGGAAGTAGAAGGGTATCGGACCTCCATTCCCAATCTAAAAGTATATGAAACATACTACATGAAGGGCCTAGAGTGCATTAATAGAAAACATCATTGTTTCTTATGACTTCCTTAAATGGGTTAATCAATAAAACTATTGTTACAGGTGGGTCTTCATTAGTGTTGACTATTTTCACTATTGTCATTTTTCCTTCATGTCATCTAGTATGTGAGGCAGAGATAGGAGACAATAAATCCATGACCTCTCTGCTATCTGATTCTACCTGCAACTGTCCTTTGCAATTTTCAGTCTGAATTTCCCCCATCTGTAAAATGGGGGTAAGGAATTTCCAGAACCCCTGGATAAGCATGCCATTCATGAAAACAAAATGGCAGGAGGGAGACTCTCACTAAACATACCAGAAAGTGTAAACAGTAAAGTAAAGGGCAAGAAGACTCAGCCAACTAATTAAGAAAGCTGTAAACTGAAATTTGAGGGGGAGGAGAAAAAGGCCTCTAAACTAGATAGGAAGACAGAAAGACATGGCACAGAAAGAACAATGACAAAGGGAGGTGGCCAGTAATTTACTGAAGAAAATGACAGGAGAGATATTTCAGAACTGTATTTCTGATCTCAGATTATGTAAGATTATAAGCAATAAATAAAGCCAATGTGCAGTTTTACCATTAGGAAGTAAATACGAGGCTGTGGAAAACATCAGGGCTTTATGGACTAGCATTAAGAACAACATGGAAAAGTTTGTCTTGTTCAAAGAAAACAAATGAAATAGAAATGAGGGACATGACCCGTAACCTCAGCTGTTTATGGACACCTACAAAATTGAAGCACAAATGCACAGAGTAAAATATTACTAGACAGAAAGAGGAAACAAGTGATTGAGAGACTGAGGACACACTGTAAGATCAGGGGAAATATGTAAGTGCTAATGTGGTAGCTAAAACAATGTCCAAAAATGACAGTGTCCTGGGTAATTCCATCATCCAGATGCCTGTTGCTGTTTCTTTCCACTGAAAACTGAACATTTAAACAATTGCCTTGAGAATGATATCATTTATTAGAAGCCATAAACTGTAGAACTATGAACCTAATGCTGGTCCACCAGAAAAATATTGAGAAACATCAATAAAATCATTTTAAGTACCTAATAAAAGGGGCCAGGCACTATATGGGTATACAAAGATAAGCAAGAGAGAAATGAAACTTATTTTCTGGTGGAGAATACAGCTGTTAAATAACTGATTCCATGATTGACTGTTTGAATTATGGTTGTGAGAACTGTCACAAAAGAGAAGAAATGGTGATGTTAGACATAGTATGAGGAATAATAATAACATTTATGCTGCTGTTTGGAGAAACTTACTTGGCAAGAAGACTCCAGGATGGAACATAGTAGAGCATTGGGCTTAGAGGAAGGGAAAGAACTGAGGAGGAATGTGTGGAAAATAAGGTTCATTCATGGGTTTCAAATTTACATTGTTTTAAATTAACTTCCTTGAACAAATGAGGTTCCGATTCATGTCAGTTTCAGAAGCTGTCTCTGAGGGAACTCCAGGGGCTCCATACTCGAGGTGGGA
>PVHY01000644.1:18217-208721 GCA_004024945.1 Uropsilus gracilis | reverse complement strand
AAGTCAAAAAGAGAAAGACAGAAGCCAAATGGTCTCACTAATATATGGGACATATTGAAGAAAAATAAATAAATAAATAAATAAAAGTCATGAGGAAAAGACAAAACAGGCTGAGCACCAAACTGAAGCACACAACAATGGACAGAAGGGAAAGGGGGAGGGGGGAAGGGGGGACAAATCCCTGGGATTGCAAAGATGTGAAATTTACATATAAATAAAAAATAATTATTAAATAAATAAATAAATTCATCTAATTTGTAATTTTTAATTGATGAGTAATATTCCATTGTGTATATATACCACATCTTTTTCATCCAGTCATCTGTTTTGGGACATTTGGGTTGTTTCCATGTTCTTGCAATTATAAATAGTGCTGCAATAAACATGCAGGCGCAGGTGTCCCTTTGTACTCATACTGAGGTCTCCTTTGAGTAGATTCCCAGAAGAGCGATTGCTGGGTTAAAGGGTAGAGCCATTTTCATTTGTTTGAGGGTCCTCCACACCGCTTTGCATAGTGACTGGACCAGTTTACATTCCCACCAGCAGTGTAAGAGCGTTCCTTTCTCTCCACATCCATGCCAGCACTTGTTGTTGCCTGTTTTTTTTAATGTGGGCCATTCTCACTGGTGTAAAGTGGTATCTCATTGTGGTTTTGATTTGCATTTCCCTTATTGCTGGTGACATTGAACAACTTTTCATGTGTCTGTTGACCATTTGTACCTCCTCTTTGGAGAAGTGTCTTTTTAGTTCTCCCCATTTTTTGATTGGGTTTCTTGTTTTGTTTTTGTTTAATTGTGTAAGTTCCTTGTGGATCTTCATTATTAAACCCTTATCACTCTTATGGAGGGCAAAATTTTTTTCCCATTCTGATGGACTTCTTTAAGTTTTTTCTGTTGTCTCTTTTGCTGAACAAAAGCTTTTTAGTTTGATGTAGTCCCATCCGTTTATGTTTTCCTTCATTTTTTTGCTATCTGTAGATGTTTCTAGAAAGGAATTTCTGAATTTTAATTCATGGAGGGTTTTGCCCAGGTTTTCTTCTATGTATGTTATGGTTTCAGGTCTGATGTTTAAATCTTTTATCCATTTTGAGTTGGGTTTTGTGCATGGTGTGAGGATGTTTTCTTGGTACATTTTTTTTGCAGGTTTTAGTCCAATTTTCCCAGCACCATTTATTGAAGAGACTATCTTTGTTCCAATGTAAATTTTTTTCCCTCCTTTGTCAAATATTAGTTGACTATACATGTGTGGTTTTATTTCCAGGTACTCAATTCTGTTCCATTGGTCTGCTTGTCTGTTGTTGTACCAGTACATGTTGTTTTAATTATTATGGCTTTGTAGTATAACTTCAAGTCTAGAATAGTTAGGCCTCCATTCTCTCTTTATTTGGCTAGGAGGCTTTTAGATATTCGAGGTCTTTTGTTATTCCATATGAACTTCTATAATTGTGTTTAGTTTCCTAATCTTTGAAAGAAAATGAACATAATAATATTATGTTTACTTTGAATTTGAATACCAAATGAGATAAACATGAGCGCACACAGTGACTATCACTCATTCTTTTTGACAAGCTCTGCACTGGTTCCAGGGTCTCAAAAGTGAAGAAAACAGAAAGGTAGCATTCTTCTGAAACTCATAGTCCAGCTGAAGAAACAAATCACACAAATTACTACATAATTACAATTTGGCAGTGATGAGAGAAGATAATGAGAGTGTTTACGAATGTACTCATAATAAACACTTTTATTTGTGCATATATAATCATATATATGCAATTACACACACCTACAAACACAAATATACACATTTCTAAACACTGATCAGTCAAGTAATCATTGACAAGTCTAGAGCTAGAGCATGTCCCTTTTCCCTAACAGTGTAGCATTTCCTCTTTCAAATTGTGCTTCACAAAAGTAGAGTTTATTAAGTTTATATACTACCTACACTTACATCATATTTCAATTTATGATATGATATGTAAAATAATACTTTAATACTTAAGTCATAGGTCTAGAAGGCAACAGAACAGGTCATATTATTAAATGGTTACCTTACAGGCAAATTTTCACCTTAAATTCAGTTATGGTTACTTAAGACATATTTTCATCTGATACATACAATATGGATGAGATTGAAGACATTATGCTAAATATAATAAACCATACATGAAGGAAACAATATTATACATTTTTTTCTCCTATATGAGATATCCATAATAGTCCAATTCATAGAGACAGTGAAATAGTAGTCACCAGGGACTGGGAGAAAGTAATGGGAGTTATCATTTGAAGGATACAGAAATTTAGCTATTTATTAGTGGCTTCAACTAAAGTCAACTTAATTGTAATTTTTTAAATTTGATGCAAATTCTTTAGTGATCAGATATAGTTATCAGATTCCCAAAAGATTTTGACAACAGATCAAACACAAAGCTAAAAAGCCACAACTTTCTTACTTAGCAAATGATTGTTCAAGTGACTTGTGCTGGGTGAGGGGGATGGCAGAGGAAGACAAAGAACTGCCCTGAGACTATCTTATCACATGAATAAAGTAAATTATTTCTTTTATATTACCAAATACTAATTGCAGATTACATCCCTCTAAAGATCTTATCATTGACAGTTCACAGGTACATCAAATATTGTGACTCAAGAATAACTTTTTCTGATTACTCAATAGTCCTGTTAGGTTTCCCTGACAGTATAGGGTGGGAGGATTTGTGATATTGTCTACACCCTTTATTTATGAATTCCAACTCATTTATTGAATTCAATCTACTAAACTGGCAAACAAAAATGAAAGAGCTTTAATTTTTTTCAGTTTTTAATAATGGCTAAAAACTAAACATTGTGGCCTTAAAGATAATTAAGTTTCATTTGATATAGTTCTGGAAAAAAGTTGAATTATATCCCCTACATTTTTAGAAGAATCAGTTTTTTCCTCCCTTTTCTTGAGAGAGGAATCATAGGATAAACATATATAAGTATTAGAAACAGATTAAACATAATGCAAAAATCACATGCAATTTGAAAAATCAAGTGGTGCAAAATTAAAGGCAATAAGTGTCAGCTGCCAGAGACAAAAAACAAACTCTCCAAAATGATTTGATCCCTAAAGTCAGTAAGCTTAAGTTCCCTTCCATATATGAATCTCAATAAAACTTTAAAAAACAGCATCACTATACAAATTCTGAATGGATAGGCATATTGGTAAGGGATTAACATCAAAAAGAATATAAGGAAAAGACAATAGAATTATGGTACTATTGCCAGATAGAGTAACATCTGCATAAAACCTGCCAGAAGTTAAAGCACTGCTTCACTCTGCAAAGGAAGTGTGGCATCTAGTGGACATTTTGCTTCTGCAATGCTTCCTGTATTTTGCAGAGAAATAGATGTCCTATAAAACAGACTTATGTGGTTTAACTGTTTTGTCCCTGTTGCTGTTGTTCTTGTTGTTTTAAATAAACTATGCTTTCATATTCAATGTTAAGAGAGACATTTTATGCTAACCTGGCAATAAAATTTTAGCTTCTCAAATGAAAAACTATAGATTCTATACTTTTACAGTGACATTTCTCTAAGTGTGCTTACTAATATTTTGAAAAACACTATATATGACATTATTAAATAATAATTACAAGAAATTAGATTACTGTTTCCCTTGAAATATTAAGTTTCACAAAATGTGAAATGCTTTAAATAAGTTATACAAAAACTAGTATATGACTTGCTACATACCATGAACATCTTTTACAAATTAGAAATTTTGGAAATAATGGATATTTAATTTGAAATTCATAATATTCTAAGGCATAATATGTTGACTTTGTTTTGGAAAACTATTTTCAAAATTTCAAAAAGGAATTTTAAAGTATAAATTACAAAAACACTTCATGCTTTGTTGATGTTAATTATTTACTAATATCATGATTGAATTAAAAGCAAAACTGTCAAAGTTTCAATAGCAATTAACTTCTGATTACCCATGACCCAAAGTACATTACGGTACTACATTGTGGAGTCGTATTTCAAAATTTCCTTTATCTTCCATTTAAACCACTCAAGTACTAAAAAAGTGTGCAATGTATTTATTAAAATTTAGCATTTCAAATTGTTTAGTGATTTTCTATGAGATGACTAAATTTTTAAGTTATCATATGTTCTAGGAAATCTTTTTTCCATTCTAAAGTGTTGTTTGTTTAATATTGATTCTCAATATTTTGAAAGATTTTCTTCTTTTTCCTAGATTTTCTTTTTTCCTGATTGAGTTGACCTTTTAGCAAAAGGTAATATGGAAGAATAACTTGTAAATTTCAGGTAGGCAGTATGAAATGGCTGGCAAGGTTTTTCACCATTTGTGAGAATAGAAGTAAATACTTTTTTCATGATTTGGTCCCCCCTAGTGGACATGAAGTAACACTGTAAATTAAAATTCTTACATAAAAATCCAAAGGCCAGTCAGAGTAATAAAGACTAGTGATAGGTTCAAAAGAGAGAACTCACACGATCATATTGCTTGATATGTTTAAATCTTAAAGCTCATATTCAACTTGATCTCTAACCATACATTGTTCAAAGTGTAGGTGAAATGCTTTTAATATAATTTCAAGAAAAAAATTATATGTTCCCAAAATAATATCTTGATGAATTTTTTAAAAATATTGAAATGAGATATCTTCTTGGAACATTTCTGGTTCCTGTATTTTCAAGATTGATATATAAATATTGATACTTTGCTCTATGAGACTTTTATAAGTGTGGGAATATACGTTTTACTTCTTAAAAGATACCTCACTCTTAAGTGTCCAGGACTTATTAAAAGAGAAAGCTCTTCTTTCACATATAACAATACTCCTCAGCACATAATATTCTTTCCACACTTTTCTGAAATAAATGGATGAATGAATAAAATAAATCAGTAATTTTTAATGTAATGTTGATATTTAATAACACTTGCTCAATAAAAAGTTCACCAAGCATTTGAAGAGAGGAAAAGTAAGAGGAAAGGAAGAAAAAAACAGGGAATATGTGATTTGAGTTGTTTTGCAGGCTCAAAGAAAGGGAAGGATTGCACAGGTAGAAACATGTCTGGCACTGTATTATACCAATGACTAAGGTGAAAAATTGAAGCTGTTACAAGTGCATCAGATATTTAGTTAGAAATGGTTTCAGAATTAATTACAATGAGGCTCACACCAAAATTATTCCTCAATGTTTTGCATTTCTAAAGCACTACACAAATAGAGCTAACAGTGTTGCTGTTCTTTGCAGTAATAATTACAAACTTACATACATCATGGGAAATACAATTTTAATTTATTTATATATATTACCTAATTTGATACTCAGAACCCTACAAGGCAAACTCTATATTATCCCTTAGTTTACATATGAAGAAAACATAAGTTAATTGTCCAAAGTCACACAATCAAGAAATGATAGTGTAAGGTTTTAACCAATAATCTAAAATCCAATCTTTGTATTTTAACCTCTGAATCTCTTTGTAATAACATTAGTAATGCTAATCATGCTAATAATAGTAATGTATAAGAATCTGATATGCAAATATATTAACTAAATACATTAGAATGGAATTATGACCCTAATGTGGCAAATTATACTTAAAAATACAAACATTACCAGTATACATTTATTGATGTTGATAATGCCCTGTAGAATTATGTTTACATTTGAGGGAAAAAAAGTAACAACAATGTCCTCTTGAAGAATCAGCTTCTTACTATAGATTAAAATTGAGAATGAAATAAAAATGACAACACGCTGCACCAACTTGTAAAAAGAAAATAATGTATTTAAGATAGTCACTTGTTTTTTAAAAAAATTTTTGTAGTAATGAACTACTTATAACCTTTCAAAGCCTTGGATTAAAGGGAGATTTACTTTTTTCTTAAAAAACAGCTTGCATGTAAAGGTTTGGAAGTTCCCTAGCTCTATGTAATAAAGGTTGCAGGTTTAGACAAATGTGTTATTCTTCAGAGATATTTGGAAGTGACTTAGTTATATCAAATGATAAATAATACCAATTTCTATACCTATTTCTTGAATGTGTAAATGTTTTAAACAGCAAATATGTTGCAATAGTACTATTAAGATATACTAACACTATTAGCTGGGCATGGTAGCGCACGCCTGTAATCCCAGCTACCTGGGAAGCTGAGGCTGGGGATTGCTTGAGTCTGTGGTACCCCAGGCAACGAGAGCCTGCAGTTCCACGAGCAAAAATAGCAAGACCTAGTCTCAAAAAAAAAAAAAAAAAAAAAAGATATACTAACACTAATCTTTTTACTAGTCACCATCATTATATCACATTGAAACTAATGTTTTCTTATTTTAAACTAATTGGTTTAGTTCTGTCTTCAGTAATAATGCAATTTTAGGAACAATCTAACATGAGTTATTAAAGAACTCAAATTAAATTTCTTATACAAGAAAAGATAAAAGTAGATATTGCATAAATGTTCTCTTGTGCAATTGAAATGTCCTTGATTGCATTAGTAGTGGAATTTTTCAAATGTTTAATAGACATTGCAAGGGAGTAAGGAAGCTGGTTTTGGGTCCACCATTAGTGTCCGGGGAAAAGAGAACTGTGGGCGCAGTCTGGAAGGAGATGATAAAAGCAGTAAACCTTCTTGACCCAGGCTTTGGTGCCCAGGAGCCAGTCTCAGGGTGTCAGGAAAGCAGAAGGTGGATGGTTGGAGTGCCGGCAGGACAGCAGCAGAGGGGGCACTGGGCGAAGAGAAGAAAGCACACACAGAGCATGGATCAGGAGCTGCTGATGGTGGGAGAAGCCTGTAGACTCAGCCCCTTAATCCAGGGAGTGACTACCCTGAGGAAAATGAGAGTTGCCTGATTTTTGAATCTTCATTTGCTGAAAGAGAGGAGAGGACTTGCTTGAAGAGCTGGACTTTGTGTTGGTTACTTGCCCTATGAGACTTTGCTATAAGGTTGGGAGCAGTAGGCTCTATCTTTGATCTTTTGTTTTATTTTTAAGAGACTGCAACAAAGACACTGGAAGCCACCACTTGCCCAAGGCAGGTTTGCTTTGTTCAAAACTCCCATAAGACCTGAATCCATAAACTACATAGAGGAAAATATGTTCCTGAACACAGCTACAGAGGCCAAAAAAAATGAAGGAAAACATAAACAGCTGGTACTACATCAAATTAAAAAGCTTCTGAACAGCAAAAGAGACAATAATCAAAACAAAAAGAAACCAAACTGAATGGGAAAAATCTTCAACCTACACACATGATAAGGTTCTAATGACAAAAGTCCACAAAGAACTCACACAACAAAAATAAGACCAAAAGCCTGGTCAAAAATGAGGAGATCTAAAAAGACACTTCTCCAAAGAGGAAATACAAAAGGCCAACAGGCACATGAAAAATTGTTCAATGTCACTAGCAATCAGGAAAATGCATATCAAAACCACAATGAGATACCATCTTATAACAGTGAGAATGGCCCATATCAAAAAACAGACAACAGCAAGTGCTGGTGCGCATGTGGAGAGAGAGGGACACTTATATACTGCTGGTGGGAATGCAAACCGGTCCAGCCACTATGGAAAGCTGTGAGGAAAATCCTTAAATTACTGAAAAATGGAACTCCAATTTGATTCAGCAATCCCACTTCTAGCAATCTACCCAAGGGTTACAAAATCTCTAATCCAAAAAGACACCTGTACCTGGATGTTTATCATAGCACTATTTACAATAGCCAAGATGTGGAAGCAAACCAAATGCCCCAAAATAAATGAATGATAAGAAAGCTGTGGTATATGTACACAAAGGAATACCATTCATCAATCATAAAATATAAACTTATGTCACTCATGGCAACACGGATGGAGCTAGAAGGAATCATGGTAGCAGAAATAAGCCAGAAGCTGGGCGTGGTGACATGCACCTGTAATCCAAGCACTGGGAGGCAAAGAGGTGAGGGATCGCTTGAGTTGGCGGGTCTGAGACCACCCCAGGCAACATATCTAGACCTGATCTCAAGAATGAATAAATTGATTGATTGATTGATTGATTGATTGGTTGGTTGGTTGATTGATTAAAATCTCTCCTTTAAAAAAAAGAAAGAAAAAGGGAAATACTAGATGGTCTCACTTAAATTTTAAAACTAATATTTAGCAAAATTGAAGTACAGAGCAAGGGCGGGGGGAACCAGGGGTGTGAGACACACAAAAGACTAAGATGATGGTTCACGCAAAGGACTAAGATGATGGTTCACGGGTGATAAGGTGGGTAGATAACAATGTAAAACAAAATAAACCCCCTCTTTAGGTTTGGGATGCAAGAGAAGAGCTGATGCCATTTTTGGACCCACAAGATTTGGAATATGTGTAGCTTGTGCAAGGATTTTTTTTCTTTAACTTATTTATTTTTATTCTTTAGTTCACAATCTCCAATGCTCCCTCCATTCACTCAGACCCTCTCTGTTTGTTAACCTGTGTTAAGTCAATTAGTCTCTTTCTTTCCTAAGGCAGTGTCCTTTCACTGGGTGAAGGACTGTGTTCTTGGGACAAGAAGAACCTGCTGGTAGGTTTTCAGTGTTAACCTTGTGTTGGGCAGCCAGTCCATATTTGTGGTCTGTCCATGTTTTCTTGTTGCTGGCTGTCTTCTCCAATCCCTTCTCCGTGTTGTTTTGCTGCTTTACCTTATAGTACTGGCGTCTAGTTTAGGGGATCTCACCCTTTGTGCTGAGAACTTTTAAGGACTGAGGTTAAACTGTCCTAAGAGAAGGGACACTTATAGCCACAAGACACTCTGCTTTTTATATTATTTTCCTTTCTTTGCAAGTAACATTTGTTTTATAGTATTTGGAGTTGTATATGCTCAGGAAGGAAAATTCCCCCACTCAACACCAGCAGCCAGTTTAAAGTACAGGTTTGTTTTTTGTTGTTTTTTTTTTTTCATTTAAGTTTAGTTTGCTGGACCCTTTTGACCCAATTTCAACATCAAAAGTATAAACACAAAAATATTAGAACCAGACGACATTATTACAACTCAATCTGAAACACTGAAGATGAGTCACAACAATCAATGTTTTAAACATTTTTCCAAATATTCCAATTCATCCTCCCAATGACCCTATCATGTCTATAATTCTATAGTTATAATTAGTATAGAAATTAGTAATTATAAAATTAAATATATTTTTTTACAAATAAAAGTTAAATATGATTCTAATGGTACCAAAAAAGAGAAAAATATCCCAAAGATACACTGTAGATTCAAAAATACAAATAATTTTAAAAGATATAATGTGTAATTAATAACCATGAGAGAACTATGTCATTTATACTAATATCAGACAATAAATTTAAGATCCAAAAATGGTCTTAAAGATACAAATGTTAGCAGTTTCAGTTAAAAGTTTCAATATATCAGGATATATATATATATATATATCAGTTATAAACGTATTTGCATATAACTAAGCTCCAGAAAACAGGAAGCAAAAAATAGCAGAACTGAAGAGACAAATAAAGAATTCAAGAATAACAGGGGAAGCATCAGTACCTCACTCTCAATAATGGGCAGAACAATGAGACAGAAAAACCAACATGCATGTAGAAATCTGACTAATGCTATTAGTCATTTAGAACTGAGAACAATAGCACATTTTTCTGTTTTTTCAAAACAGAAAAAATGGCTTCTGGTTTTTTAATGTTTCAACTATGATTTAAAGAAGATATCACAGGGAAATTAGAAAATATTTTCAGCAGGGCTTCTGAACTGTGACCCAGATCAGCAGACATACACTCATGACCTGGAGCATCTGCAGATCATAAGACTTTTAAAAGATGATCTTTTGGCCGGGCATGGTGGCACATGCCTGTAGGTGGCAGCCAAGGAAGCCACAGCCAGGGCTAGGAATCGCGGTTCAAGTCCTCCCGGGGAGCACATAGCGAGACCTACTCCCAAAAAAATAGCTGGGCATGGTGGTGTGCGCCTGTAATCCCAGTTACCAGGGAAGCTGAGGCTGAGGATTGCTTGAGTCTGTGGTACCCTGGGCAACATGAGCCTGTGGTTCCACAGGCAAAAATAGCGAGACCTAGTCTTAAAATATATATATATATATATTATATTATATATTATATATTATATATATATATATAATCTTTATAGGCATCAGTGATGACCAGTCATGCAGGTAAGGATCATTATCATCTCCATCTCCTCCTCTTCCTCCTCATCCTCCTCCTTCTTCCCCTACTCTCTCCTCCTCCCCCTTTTCCTTTCTTCTCCCATTTCTTCAGTTCTTTTCTCTCTTTTTCCTTCTTTTTCAATATCCATTTATTATGATGGAAAAACTCTGAATAAAAGGGACATATCTTAACATAATAAAAGTCACATGAGACAAACCCACAGCCAGTTTTATTTTCAGTGATGAAAACTAAAAGCCTACCCTTTAAGATCTGGAACAAGATAAGGACGTCCACTTATAACATTTTTTCAATATAATAGTGAAAGTCCTAGTGAGAGCAATTAGGCAAGAGAAAAACATTTCCCTATTGAAATAGGGAAAGAAGTTAAACTATCACTATTTGCAGATAATATAATAATAGAGAAAAAAAACCTCCACAGAAAAGCCAATCAAAATAATAAAAAAGTTTAGTAAAGTAGAAGGTTACAAAATCAATACACAGAAATCAGTATTTTTCCTATATGTAAACAGTCAGAGGAAGAATCAAGAAAACTATCCCATATACAATTTTACCAAGAAAAATTAAATACTGGGGAATAAACCAAACAAAAGAAGTGAAAGACCTATTAAAATAAAATTACAAAAACTTGTCAAAAGAAAGACAGAAAGAAATGGAAGGATATTAACATCAATATGGAAAAAAAAAAAAAAAAAACCTCAACTAGCTAAAACTCTCCTGACTAATGGAAAAATGATGATATTAAACTCCCAGATTTCAAACTATATGACAAAGCCATGATAATTAAAACAGCAAAATACTTCAACAAAATAGACATATATAACAATGGAATTGAATTTAAAACACTGGAATAAAGCCTCGTGTATATGATCATCATGTATGCTATAGATTTATGACAATGGGTCAAAGATTCTGCCCTAGAAAGAGGATAGACTATTCAATAAATAGTGCTGGGAAAACTGAACATGTGAAAGAATGAAACTAGACTATTACCTCATACTATGCACCAAAATCAAATCCAAATGTATGAAAAAATTGAATTTTAAGACCTGAAACCGTAAAATATATAGAAGAAAACATAAGCAAAATATTACATGCCACTCACATCAGGAACATCTTTGAGGACCCATCTCCAAAATTAAAGAAATGAAAAAAACAAAGATAAACCACTAGTACTACATTAAATTAAAAAGATTCTACATAGCAAAAGAGACAATAACCAAAATAAAGAGATATTCTACAGTTTGTTAGAAAATATTATCAATTCATACAACTGATAAAGGACTGATATCAAGGACCTATAAAGTGTTTTACTCAACTCAACAAAAACAAACAACCCAGTTTTAAAATGGCCAGAAGATCTAAAAAGACACTTTTCCAAAAAGGAAATACAAAGATCCAAAAGGAATATGGAAAGATTCTCAGCATCACTTATAATCATAGAAATGCAAATCAAAACCATAATGAGAAACCACCTTATACCTGCAAGAATGGCCCATATTTAGAAACAGACAATAACTAATGCTGGGAAGGATGTGGTGAAAAGAAGCCCTCTTCCACTGCTCATAGGAATGCAAAATGGTCCAACCACTATGGAAAACTCTGTGGAGGACCCTTCAAATTACTAAAAATGGGTGTACCATATGACCCAGCAAATCCACTCCTAGGAATCGACTCAAAGGACACAAAATAATTTTCTTTCACTTTAGTCAGGAGAGTTAAATACAGACCTGAGACATACCAATAAAAATCCCAATAGCATTCCTGAAAGAAATGATAAAAATATTATTGAAATTATTATGAAACCATGGAAGAACTCACAAATAGTCAAGCTCTCCTCATTAAAAAAAGAAGAAAATAATAGTATCACACTTCTGGACTTCAAACTAGCCATAAAAACTAAAACAACATGTCACTGGAACAAAAAAAAAAAAAAAGAAGAAGATACAAGCCAATGAAAAAGAGAGTGCAGAAATAAAACCATACATCTATGGGCTACTAATCTATGACAAAGAATTGAAGAATATATACTGTAACAAAGAAAGCTTCTTCAATAAATGGTGATGGGAAAATTGCACTGTCATATGCAAAATAATGAAATTAGAACACTCTCACAACACACATGAAAATCACCTCAAAATAAATCAAAAACTTGAATGTAAGAACTGAAGGCATAAAATGCATATATGAAAATATAGGCAAACACTCAATGACATAAACTTCAGAAATAACTTTTTAGATTCATCTTCAGCAGCAAGAAAAACAAGAGAATATGAACAACTGAGATTACATTAAACTGAAAACTTTTGTACACTGAGACAGTAACCAAAATAAAGGACACACTATTGAATGAGCAAAAATATTTGCACACCATACATTTACCAAGGAAGTAATACCAAAGATCTAAAAAGACCTCATAAGACTCACAAATATAAAGAAACGACCCAATCAAAAATGCAGAGAAGAACGGAATCTCTGCACTTCTCTGAAGAAGAAATATAGATGGCCCATGTGTATATGATTTTAAAAAGTGCTCACTATCACTTATAATCACAAAAATAAAAATCAAAATCGCAAGGTAACACCTCACACCGGTAAGAATGTCCCATATCAATAAAACCAGAAATGTCAAATACTAGTGAGGGTATGCAGAAAAAATTACTATTACACTATTATTGGGAACATAGGCTGTTCTAACCTTTATGGAAAGCAGTGTGAAATTTCCTTAAAAATTTAAAATGGATGACATACTCTGTAGCAATTCCAACTATGTATCTAACCAAAACCAAGAACACAAAAATACTAGTTGGAAAGGCAACCTGCACTCCTGTGTTTATAAAAGCACTATTTAAGGCCGGGCACCGTGGCTCGTGCTTGTAAGCTTCAGCCTATGAAACGGCCGGGGCTAGGGATCGCGGTTCGAGTCCCGCCTGGGGCCCGTAGCGAGACCTAGTTCCAAAAAAATAGCTGGGGATGGTGGCGCGCGCCTGTAATCTCAGCTACCTGGGAAGCTGAGGCTGGGGATTCCTTGAGACTGTGGTACCCCGGGCAACGAGAGCCTGCGGTTCCACGGGCAAAAATAGCGAGACCTGGTCTCAAAATAAATAAATAAATAAATAAATAAAAATAAAAATAAAAGCACTATTTATAATAGCCAAGATAGAAAAAAATTCCCAAACAGATGAGTGAATAAAGGAGATGTGGTAAATATTCACAATGTAATACTGTTCAGCAAGCAAATAATAAACTCACACCATTTATGGCAACATGGGTGGAGCTGGAAGAATTTATGCTAAGCAAAATTAACCAGAATGAGAAAGAACAAATACAAGTTATACTTGGTATTTTACTTATATTAGATTATTAAGAACAATTTATAGACAAGTTGCATAACCTAGAATAGATGATAGACTATTATAAAGCACAAGCATTGAAAACTCAATCAGGAAAACGCACTATACCTGAACAGCCCACTTACAAGCAAGAAAATTGAAATAATTATCAAGTCTCCAAAGAAAATTCCTGCAACTGTGGGTTTCACTAGGGAGTTCTGACAACCCATCAAGGAACTAATACCTCTTCTTCTTAAGCTCTTCCAAGAAGTCGAGAAAAAGGGGGACACTCCCAGGAACATTTTATGAAACTAACATTATTCTGAAACCAAAACCGAAGACACCACAATAACACACACACACACAACATTGATGGACTAATACCCCTGATGAACTTAGATGTAAATATCCTCAGGAAAATCTCAGTAAACTGAATCTATAATGCCATTAAAAGGATCATACACCACTACCAAGTGGGATTCATTCCAGAGACACAAGTCTGGGTCAAGATCCAAAAATCAATCAACATAATTCACCACATCAACAAAATATGTTATCATATAAACAAGCATTTCTTCAAAGAAGACATATAATGGCCAACAGGCACAAGAGAAACTGTTCATCATCACTTATTATCAGGGAAATGCAAATCAAAACCACAGTGAGATATCATCTCACACCTGTGAGAATGGTCTTTTTCAGAAACTACAGAAATAACAGGTATTGGTGAAGAAATAGAGAGCATGGAACCCTTGAACACTGTTGCAACATAGACTACTTCAGCCCCTATAAAACAGTATGAAGATTCTCAAAACATAAAAAATAGGTATTCCATATGATATGGCAATTCTATTTCTATGTAACTACCCAGAGAGTTAAAAAAAACAATAAAACTAAGGGATATTGGTATACCTATATTCACTGCATTATTTACAGCAGCCACCTAAATGCCCAGAGTCAAACTGTGGACTAGGAGTATTTGGTATATATACACAATGGAATACTAATCACCTATTAAAAAAAAGAGATAGTCTTGACTTTTGCATCAACATGAATGGAACTGTAGGAGATTATAAAAAGCAAAGTAAGTCAGAAAGACACAAATACCAGATGGTGTCATTTACATGTGGAATACAGAGAAACCAAACAAAAAGCCATATAAAACCAAACAAAAAACTCTCAAAATCTAATTGTAGAATTGCGGCAACCAAATGGGAAAAGTGCAGAAGGAACACAATGAACTATTGTGGCAGAATTTCTAGTGGTGGGGATTTTGTGGTAACACACCCCTGAAAGGTGTGATTTTATACTCTGAATCATATACACTATTGTAAACTGATATTATTTCAATAACAAAAATACAAAAGAAAAAATTGGTGCTATTTATGTTGTGATCAATTTCATGATATATATAAATATTGAAGCATGTTGTACATCTGAATTTAGTACATTTTATGTCAACTATATCACAATAAAAAATAAAGTAAATGAATAACCCTTTGATTTGAGATGAAATTGTCAAAACAATTCAATGGAGAAAGGATACTCACTACAACATTGGATTTCCATAGTAAAGCATTAGAATATTAACTCGTGCATTATATAAAAATTAGTCAGCATGGTGGCTCGTGCCTGTAAGCTTCAGCCTATGAAGTGGCCGGGGCTAGGGATCGCGGTTCGAGTCCCACCTGGGGCCCGTAGTGAGACCTAGTTCCAAAAAAATAGCTGGGCGTGGTGGCACACGCCGGTAATCCCAGCTACCTGGGAAGCTGAGGCTGGGGGTTGCTTGGGTCCGTGGTACCTCAGGAAGCAAGAGCCTTTGGTTCCACCAGCAAAAATAGCGAGACCTAGTCTAAAAAAAAAAAAAAAATTAGCTCAAAGTTTTCTTAACCCTAAGACTAACTACACAAAAACTAAAATTCTTCAAGAAAACATTATGACAATGTTTTTATTACTTTGTGCTAGGCAAGGATTTCTTAAATATAAAACCCAAAGTATGACCTATATTGATAAATATCAAGTTTTGAATGGTTCTACTTGAAAGTCAGAAAATATAAATCACATATATGATAAAGGACTCCACACCAAAAAATGCATACTATTTATATGATTATTTAAAATATATACATATGTATATACATGAGTGTACATATACACTCTTGTAACTTTTTGAGGAAGACAAGTAAAATAAATAATAGATTTTAATAGACATTTCACCAAGTAAAGTGTATGAATGGCCAGTAAACTTATGAAAAAATCAATTACCTATCAGAAATGAAAACTAAAACCATTTCACACTGAGAATGACTGCAATAAAAAAAAAAAGACAGTGTTAGGTAGAGAAATCAGTCATATCAACTGCAACCACTTTGCAAAAATGAAACATAAACTTACCCTACAACCCTGAATGTCTATTTCCAATTATTTATTGCTAATAAATGAAACATGCTACAGAAAAAAACTCACCAAAAGTGGAACGTTCCAAATGGTCATCAACAGGTTAAAGGATATAAAAAATGTGGTAAATCTGTATATTGGAATTCTATTTCACAGTAAAAAGGAACAAGCTACTGAAGCAAATGAATGTCAAAACATTTTGTTAGATGAAATAAGTTTGCCACAAAAAAGCCACATTTTGTGTAACCTTATTTATATGACATGTCTAGAAAAGACAAACTTATTGGAACCAAAAAGTAGATTTGTGCTTGTCTAGGTCTGGGGATGGAAATTTGTCAAATGGGCAGGAAAAAACTGGGGGAGAGGGGATGTAACAGAAATGTTAAATTGTATTGTGGTAACTGTTTCATAACTGTAAATTTAATAAAGTAGTTAACTCATATACTTAAAATGTGGATTTTATGGCTTCTAAATTATACTTCAATCAAGTTGTTTTAAAAATAAACTTTTTCCACAGTAAATTTCAATTCAGATATTAAATTCTGAATTAACATCCCTTCAGATCTATGTGCTCTACTATAACAGCGTTAGAGGTAACTGAAAAATGAAATATTTTAGCAAAGGTGTCTTCTGATAACAAATGTCTTACAAAGCTTTTTTTTTTTTTTTTTCACATTTCATTCCCAAGTTGAAAATGTGATTTATCAATGATTATGAACCTGGCTAAAAGGGATAGAAAAAAAATGGAGTTAAAACATAATACAGTTTTTGAATAATTTGCTTTCCTTCTGTGAACAAAGTGATACATCAACAGCCCGCTCCCTCTGATTTCTTCTTACCACATTTTTACTTCCTGGAGATGGAACGTTACTGGTTGGAAGTGAATCATTTTATCCTACACCTGCATATAAGATCTCTCCAACACTAATTATACTAAGAATTTTATCTCGATCATTTTTCTATAGTGCTATTAATCTGGGTTAAGTAACTAAATCAGCGATATGTAAGAAAAACAAAATTCCTTTTTAAAAATTAGGGATTTCCTTGTTTCACAAATCAAAGTAAAATAAATTTCTAAACTAGTACACCTGACATTTATTCCACATGACCTTTCTTCTCTTGAAATTTTCTAGAGGTTCTGTGCAGAAAACATATGTGCTTTTTTCATACATGTACACTGAATTTCTAGTAATCCTTGTGATTGTACCTATTTCATTTAGTCATTCATTCATCATTTTAAAAATATCAAATTCATACTAGAGACATGGCATCATGTTGGTTTCTATGGACTAATTGGAAGGAGAGAAATATTATAATTTAAGACCAATATGTAATTGTATAATCACTAATGGACTAGTACACAGGGGAAAGGTACAGGTTACAAAAAAGTTAAACCAGGGAATCTAATTTAAAATGGGATGTCTTAAACGTTTTTGGTAAGTGACATTTAAATTGAAGCTTAAAATAGAAGGTAACTATCATAAATGAATGAATGAGCAACCAACAGAATGAGCAATTTCTTAATAAAGGAAGATGCACGAGCTTCAACCCATTGTTGCTATAACCCATTGTTAAAGCACAGTAAGAAAACGGAGAAAGAAAAAGGTGAAAATGAAAAGGATATTAATTTTTACTCTAAGGGTAATACTCATTTCTGACTGCTTTCAAGCCAGATTTTATTATTTTAAAAAATCATCTTATAGAAATGCAAATGGTCATAAGGCATATACGAGAATGTTCATCACTTATTAACAGGAAAATACAAATCAAAACCACAATGAAATATCACCTGACACCTGAAAGAATGGCCCATATTTAAAAAATAAGCAAAAAACCAGAAACAACAAATGTTGGGGAGGATATAGTGAGAAAGAAATTCTCTTACACTGCTGGTGGGAATGCAAACTGGCCTAAAAATATGTGTAGAACATCCTTAAAACACTAAAAATCAGGCTGGGCGCGGTGGCTCGTGCTTGTAAGCTTCAGCCTATGAAGCGGCCAGGGCTAGGGATCGCGGTTCGAGTCCCGCCTGGGGCCGTAGCAAGACCTAGTTCCAAAAAAATAGCTGGGCGTGGTGGCGTGCGCCTGTAATCCCAGCTACCTGGGAAGCTGAGGCTGGGGCTTGCTTGAGTCCGTGGTACCCCGGGCAACGAGAGCCTGTGGTTCCACGGGCAAAAATAGCAAGACCTAGTCTCAAAAAAAAAAAAAAAAAAAAACACTAAAAATGGATTTAGTGACTCTACTCGTAGGAATAGCCCAAATCGAAATAAAACACTATTCTGAAAGAAAACCTGCACTCCTTTAGTTATTGCATCACTATATACAATAACCAAAATATGGAGCCACATGAGAAACTAGCATGTTTGGGGTACCAGTGAGTGTAAATCAATGCGATTCAGTACAAAAACAATTGCAGAAGCAAAAGTATGTTATATCTTCCATTTCTATCCTGGAATCTGAGAGGTGTGGGGTCAGTTCTGTTAAAAGGATCAAATTTTTCTCAATGCCCCAGAACATAACTTTGCTCACCTTGGTAATAAGAACTGTGAACAACCCAGTATCTGTAAGCCTCAGGATTTTCATAATCATTGCTTTAAAAATGCAGATTGTTTGGGCTGAGCATAATGAGAACACTTAAGATTGGGAGAAGCCTCTGTCGCACCCAATTCCTTCTCCCCTCCCTAATTAAAAGCGATTGGATATCCTAAACTGTGTCAGTTTCATATCTGAAGAAACAATTACTGTTCTCCCTTTCATTAAAACATGGAAGAATAAAGTTTAGAGGTTTCATCAGTTATAGGTTTCTAGGTTATAAGTTCATAGCAAGATGTTTTCCCAATCTAAGAGTCTGATTTTTACACTCGTATTAAGTATGAGGTTACCCCTTTCTCATTTTTCATATGAATTCTCTTTCTGTGCCTGATGCACCAGTTCTGAAAATGCAGGATATTCCTACTTGGTTTCATTACAGTTAGAATTTACAACAATATGAATTCTCCATGTTTGTTGTTGAACTCATTATTTTTCTTTGGTCAACCTGTCTGATGCTATTGTGATTACTCATCCAGCCAGAGAAAAAGCCAGAGGATTACAGAAGGATTTATTTTGTATCCCAATATAGGGTACCTGCTCAAAGGTCTTTTTTTTTTTTTTTTTAACGGTATTGTGCTTGCAACCATTCCAATCTGGGTGGGCGTATCATTGGTTCTAGTAGCTAAAGAAAAATATCAGAGCCCTTGCCATTATCTTCACAGGACTTTTAAGAGTAAACAGGGAAAAACCAACCAGCAAGGAAATAGCTATTTAAGTTCCCTCACATATTCATTCCATTCCTCCCAGGTCCAGGTGAACACACTTACACATGCACATACCCAATCACCCTTCATGTTGTTATAGGGTAACCCCAAAGGGAAATGGGATGTCCTGGGTGTGAGTTCTCAATTGTGAGCATAAAAAACAAACAAACAAACAAACAAAAAAACCAACTCAGAACAGGACTCAAGTGTAGGCACCCATAGAAAGGCTAATGAAAGGTATTATTTACAAGAGAAATGAAAAGGAGAGAACAGAGAGTTATATAGAATAATTGATTGATAAGGCCTACCAGTAATGCTACTCAAGCTGTGACCTTGATGCAAGCTGGAGGCAGAAAAAACTGAGTTACTTCCAGCCCACAAATTCTATCTTTTCTATAAAGCATGGCTGTTAATTTAACTACACCCTTAGTCCCAGCAATCACCCTTTCAGGAAGTCAAGGGTTATGACAGATCCAGGACATGATGAGAGTTATAATCCTAGGTGCCTGAGATCTCTTTGGCATGGAGTTAAGGATGGAGTCCATATATTAACAACATCATATTTATATAATTGATATGCAACCATACTGTTCATGATGCCAGTCGTAGTGCACAGGCAGGCCAATCTGGGTGAATTCCTCATTAGTTATAGCAGTCAAAGAGACACAGCAGCCAGGGCAGGGCATGGCAAGGCTAGGTAGAGCAGGGGTTTGTAAGTTAGTGGGCAGACAAGTTCCCCAACCCTCCAAGAATCTTCATGCTCTTTCTCTGGCATTTTCTTCACCTTCTCTCTTTGCCATGTTCTCTTATGTGTGTGTGTGTGGGGGGGAACGCCACCCTTTTATTCCTTCCTCCCAGACCCAGGTGAACCCACTCACACTTGCACATACCCAATGGGTCCAGGCAATCATAGAAAAGGTGCAAATACCACAAGTGCTGGTCATAGAGGTCAATGGGAAAAAAGTCTGACCATTTACCCTAAAACATTTCTGTAAGAAAAGTGTTACAGGGTAACCTCAAAGGGAAATCAGGTTTCCCACTAGGGGATGGGTAATTTTCAGTCTGATGTACTTTGATAGTCTTTCTTCTCTCATTTTTTATGCACATTAAATAAAGATCTTGCACAGAGTATGCCTTCTTTCCCTTTGGCCAAACCCTTTTAGAAAATATGCTTCTTAGCTTTGTGAGCATCATTGGGTACCCCTAATTTGTACTATTGGGGTTCAGATGAGTTCAATGTATTGGGTCCTTGGGAGGAAGAATTCAGCAGGCATTCCCATTCACAAGCACATAAGGAAAAGAAATACCTGCATAGACACAGGTGACCAGGAAAGCTGCAGTTTTGAAAGAAGGAGATGCCTGACCAGACCTAGGGAGTCAAACTTAAAAGATAAAAACTTCATTTTGCCAGAGCAAAATGTTCTTAGATGGAATTATTGTGAAAATTATCACTTTATGGTCATGTTGAATTGGTTTTCTATAATTAATAATTCTGTCTGCCCCACCTCTTTTCTGATCCCCTCCTCAGAGTCCTGGAAACTTTTCTAGGCAGATATAGTATTTATTAATGGCCCCTACCACTAAGTCCCACCACCACTGACATTTGCCCTTGTGAAACAATCCATCCTAAGTTTTTCTACTCTCAGCTTCTATTAATATGGTTACAGAAACAGAATTAGAACTGGTGATCTTAAATATCTTGTTTACATGGTGAAATGTCATGCTTGGAACCATTTCAAAATAATTCAAGGAGGATAAAAAATGAATCCAATAATTGCTGAAACTGGATGTGTGACCATGGGGACTCACTATATTATTTTATATTTCATATATAACCTTTTAGGATAAAAAGTCAAGAAGAATTCAGTGAATTGGGGGAGTAGGCACCCTCTACATATTATTAATGAGAGCATTAATTGGTACAACCTTTTAAAAATTAATATGAAATTACCTAATAAAATTGAAAATGTGTGTAACCTTTGGTTTTCATCCTGTGAAATCTAGAATAATACAGGTGCAATACACTAATATATATGTATACAGTGGTTCATTCTACCAGCATTACAACAAAGTAATGGGAACCTATCATTCATTAAATTAACCAATTGCTAATAAAATGAAGACATATTATAATTATCTTTTTTATGAAATCAACTTGCATGTACTAACATAGAAAATGGAATATGTTAGGTCATTAATTTTTTTAAATTACAAATCAGTTTTATGGGCATTATGCTTGATTCTACTATATACTTATGTGTATAGCTTTGGGGGAAAGTTGAAAAGGCTACAACTCAAACATGGAGTGATCAACAGTAAACAAGTCTACTTTCATTCTTACTGTAAATACTTTGTATTTTCTTAAGTAGAGGGATTATAGGGCTTTATTTGTTTACCTGATATCACATAATTAGAGGCAAAGCTCAGTAATATCAGAAGCCCTGCTTTAACTGCTTTATCTGGAACAGTATATAAAAATATAAAAAATATATACATATATATAAAATACAAACTAATCTCAGAATTTATCTCATTTCACATCCAGAGTAACTATATGCACTCCTGCTTCCAACTATTTTAACATTCTACATTCTATAGTCAAAAAGACCATGAGTTTCATTAAGTTTAGACCCAAAGCATTTCAGTTCCAGGTTATCCCCTTTGAGATTTATTTACTGGAAAGAAAGAACAAAGAACTACTTACCAAACTTAAAAATAAATCATTGTTAATTGTGGTGCCTTTAAAATTGCCACAATAGCTTGAATGGGGTAATAAGCTAATTACTTTGAAAAAGCTGAAATTTTCAGTGAGCAATCACCTCTTTGGCCCCTCTGCCTAGTTTCCCTGCCATTGTTCAGAGCTTGTTTTGAAGTACAATGCCCTCTTTGTTGAAGAGCTACAGGTTAAAAAAAAAGTTCTTGCTCAAAGGTGACAGAATCCCTTCATCTTTAATCCCAGGAGGACCCCACCCAACCTCCAGAAGATCTTAAATTGTAAAGATTCTCAAGTACATGCCTGTTAAAACCAAGTCCTTTTAGCCTGGTTCTTGCTTCTGTCTTCCTACCTCCTCTGCAATTTTTTTCTTCCTCAGGCGCTTTCTTTAAGTGGAGACACCAAATTACATAAAAGAGTCAAAGAATATTTTCTTACCTATTCAACTAAAGGAATTTTCTTGAAACAACCTGAGATAGGATTAATGAAAAAGAGAAAACTTTCTGCCAAGAAAAGCAAAAAATTGTTAATAGTGCCCAAAATTAATTAGATGAGCCATTGCATTTCTAATTTTTTTCCCTTATCGCCTCTACTGTTTTTGAAGACTGATTTACCAGCATATTTTGTGGCCAAGATTTCTTTTATGGAAAAATTTACTTTATCTAGACAAAATACATGAAACCAATCGGAAGCATGTCTAAGAGAGGTTCTAGTTTTTGTTTTTTTTTTCAAAGCTTACTCCTATCACCCTGGCATTTTACATTCATTTTTACAGTATATTAGTCCAGACACAATCTTGTATACAATGCACCCTTAACACAAATCTGAAAATATTTTCATTCCTAGAGCACTATTTAAAACTCAACAGATATGATGACTTCTTTAAGATTGACATTCATTTTACTTATAATTTTGGACAATTAACTGTTAATACTAACCTGTTGAAAAAAAGAGAGGCACATGTTGCCATTTGTTCATAAACAGAACTAGAGGGGATTATGCAAAGCAAAATATATCATGATAAAGGCAGATAACTGATGATGTCACTTCTATACAGCGAAATATAGAGAAACAAAATAAAACTTTCAATAAAATCAAACCAATAACTCACTCTAAAAATCTGACTGTGAAGGCCGGGCATGGTGGTGCATGCCTGTAAGCAACAGCCTAGGAAGCCGCAGATGGGGCCAGGAGCACATAGCGAGATGTAGTCCCAAAAAAATATAGTTGGGCATGGTGCCTTGAGCCTATAATCCCAGCTACCTGGGAAGCTGAGGCTGGGGATTGCTTGAGTCTGTGGTACCCTGGGCAATGAGAACCTGCAGTACCATGGGCAAAATAGTGAGACCTAGTCTGAAAAAAAAAGAAAAAAAATCCAACTGTGAAATCGTAACTACCAGAGTAGGAGAGAAGAGAAAAGTGGGAAGGGGACACAAAGGAGCATGGTGGAAGATGATGGGTTTCTTGGTGATGGGTGTGAAATACTGACAATATCTGCAGTTGATGACCCTGTACCTCTAAATCAAATGTTGTAAGCCAATTTTACCTCACTGGTATAGAAAAAAAAATAGACAATTGATCCAAAATGGAGTCATTTGTGCCAAGTCAAAGTCACCAAAATAAGGTTTAATATCTAAGTGACATTTCCAATTCTTCCCAATGTAATCTTAACTATTCCCACTCAATATAGCAAGTAATTGGCCTGATAGTTCCCAAAGGGAATATTAAATTGTAAAGGTTCTCAAATATATGCCAAAAGGCAGGGTGACCTGCTAGAAAAAGCTTTTCTTTTGCTACATGAACAGCTTATCCCATATTCTGGATCTACAAAAACTTTTGAATTTGTCCAATCACTCAGGAGTCGCTCCTTATACTTGGATGAGATGCTGATTTGTGAAAGCTAAATAAAGTCAATTAGATCTTTAAATTTATTCAGATGAATTTTGTTTTCTGACAGTCCCATGTACATGTTTGCAGATGAAACAGTGACTGTTTTAAAAAGCTCCCTTAAAGGAAATATGCTATGAGTTAGTACATTTAGTGTACTAAGAGGTAAGCTAGGACAGTAAGAGATTTAAGAGTTTATTTGAATGAATATTGGTTTAATCAGATGTCACCCAATCTTGTACAAAGTAGCCCTGAGCAGTTTCACAAAATTAAGACTTCCAGGCATGTTAAGAATACATGAATAACAGGCACTATTTTCCCTGCCTCTGCTTCCATGCACCCACTGTGGTAGTTAACACTTAATAAAGTTAAAACTTAAGTCTCTGTACTTTTTTCAGCTGTACAATGCTGAGAGACACAAAATAAATAAGAGAAAGCAATAGAATCATAGAACTGACATGGGAAGCTGGCCATGAGTCTTCATGAGTCCTCTTGGGGACTATCAAGAATCCCGGGAAGGCTGGGCATGGTGGTTTGTGCCTGTAAGCGTCAAACTATGAAGCGGCCGGGACTAGGGATCGCGGTTCGAGTCCTGATCAGGGCCCGTAGCAAGACCTAGTCCCCCCCCCAAAAAAATAGCTGGGCGTGGTGGCGTGTGCCTGTCATCCCAACTACCTGAGAAGCTGAGGCTGGGGATTGCTTGAGCCTGTGGTACCCCAGGCAATGAGAGCCTGTGATTCCACAGGCAATAATAGAGAAACCTAGACTCCAAAAAAAAAAAGAATCCCAGGGAATGTAGTAACAGGGCAAACATCATCTGTGCAGAAGGCCCATGGCAGAGACTGACTCCCCAGTCATGAGAGAAAAATACACACACAAAAAAACAAGTTATAAAGGGTGTAGACGGAGGCTGAAGAAAAAGGCTAGAGCCAAAGCCTGTTACAGGTTGTGCCCCTTTGAAGGGGGACAAATAAGGCCAGCTGGAATATGCCTGAAAGACAAAAATGAATGGGTGGGAGGGAGACTGTGATAGAGAACATAAGGAACTACAGAATCATCTGAAGTTAGCCACTACCAGACTGCTCTTGCTGACCTCTTCAGGACATGGAGGGGCTACTAGCAGCGGACCTTGGAGGAGAAAAGTCAAGAAGTTTTGCAGGTAGCTCGGCAGCTGAAAGCTTTGTGAAAGCTTTGTTCCCAGCTTTGTGGTCATTACAGCCCAGAGGGGAAGGTGAGGCCCCAGAGCTGGGCCTCCTGATCTGTGTGTATGTGTCAGGTCATTTGGCTATTGATGTTTCCAGTGTCCCTTGTCTGACACTGTCTGCTTCTTTTGTCTTGGCACATGCAGGTGGCAGAATCACTTTTAGAGTACACTTCTTAGCTGTTTGGGTCCCTGAGCACCCCTTAGTTGTGCACTGTCAGAAGAGGACAAGGGAATTATACTAACAGTTGGTTATTGCAGGGTTATTTTCCTTAGAGGATAGCAGGTGAACAGATTACCTCACTAGTACTGATCAGACAATTGCTGATTGACTAGAGATTCCATTTTTGGAGAGTAGCACTGTAATTCTCAATTTGGTGATGTGGGACTTAGCATAAGTACTCCATTTGGGTGCCTATTCTTTTGTTTTTAACAAGTGACACCATGATGCCCAATAATACTGAAGCCTTTGAGAATTTTTCCTGCAGAATGTGAAAGATGAACAAACTTTTTCTGATCTTCATAATAAATAATTGAGAAAGTGTCTGCCACAGCAGCCACCTTCCATAAGGACCATGATAAAACAACAGTTTAACTATAAATAAAAATTAATTAATTAATTAATTAATTAACCCCTCAGTTCTAATCTGCTTCTGAAATGACTGGTCACAGAAAATCCTCCACTTCTAACAGAGAATAATCACTCCTTCATATGAAATTTCTGTGAACTGCTTGCCCCTTTATGGTCAAACAGCAACTGTCAATGTATCTGACAACTAATTAGGTTGTATGTCAAACAACCTTGCTTCCAAAATTCCCACCTCAATAAATGACAGCCAGTCTGAGATTGCCTCTGAATTCTCTTTTTGCACTATAAACACACATTCTAACACCACTGAAAGCCTGCTGAAATTAAAGCAATAGCAGAGAGTTTTCCTGCTGCAAAATTTACTTATGCATGAATAACCTTTGTTAATTTTTTCAAGTATGACTGCATTAATTTTTTCCTCCCCATTTCCAATTTCACTTCTATTATATTTATCATGTTTCATCTAGAGTGAACTTTGTCCCCACTATACTCATAGTCATCCTTTATCTGCTGACAAGGTAGTATTAGCAATCTGTTCATACTCTTCTTCTGATTTCATGTCTCTCAAAGAGCTAGTTAAGGTAATAAAATCCAAATGTTTCCCATGAAGATGACTTGCAATAGTAGTAGTAGCATATTGAAATGAAAATAAGCTGATATGTGAATATTTATAAGTTTCTAGTAACCTTGATAGATACTCTGAAAGGTAAATAGGGTTTTTTTAATCCTAACAAAAAAATCTGAATTTCAAGGAAGCTAAACATCTTCATTGATTTTGGTAGACTAAGTGATTTTAAAACATCAGGAAATTATTTCTCACAGGTCTAGAGTCTGAAATTTTGAGATAAGAGTGATTTTATGGTCAGATAAGAACTCTATTCTGGATGGTTGATGTTTAAATGAATGTATCCTGACATGGTAGGAGGGGTTAAAAGGACCTCTTGTATAAGATTACTATTCCCATTCATGAGGACTCAACCCTTTAACCTAATCATTTCTAAAATGCTCACCTACTAATACTATTACTTGGATACTAATCAAGGAGGAACACAAACCAGTGACACATTGCCTATGATGACTCAGGTTTGAGGAATTGAATCTATAGCTTCTTCAAATAGTTCTGACATTTTTTGACATTAGAAAGATGGGGGGAATATAAGAGTTCTGGGTAAGCAACCAACACTACCACTACAAGTGATACCTTTAGGAAAGATAAAAATCAATATTTAACTGAGAAGTCCAAATCTATATCTTGCAAGGAGATTCCCAAGAAGAGGAGAAAATGTTACTGGAAATTTGACTCCACGTTGTGCAGTCTTCTTATTTCCTAGTACAACTCCAGAAAGCATTGAATAAATTCATCAAGATCTTTGTCTTGGAAGGTCCAGCTGGGTAGACTAGAGGTGATAATGGTAAGAGTCTGGGAGGGGGATGAGGCAGGCACTATGTATGGTTTAGGAATCTCTACATACATACACTGATTTGTGACTTGTTTGCTCTGAGTTAATTTCCCAGTCCAGGAGGCATCTGAAAGAGTGATAGATATCATTTCTGTCTAAGACTAAGTCATCCCAGGAGTGAAGAGCTTTATAAATTCCAGATGCCAGTGGGGGGGTCAGCTGTCAGGGAGATAAGGATACCATAAAATGCCCAGAACTTGTTAACCATCTGGAGTGAAGGCCATTCACTGATAATAACTCTTTGGTTATCTTACTATAAAATAGCCAGTTAGAAATGAGGTGTTAAGAAAGTTTTCTTTGGTGCATGTTGCATCTCCAATTAATTGGCTAATCTGATAAAAAAAAAAAACACCTCATATTAATGATTCAATCCCTGGTTTGGTTTCAATAATTGTGGCAGGCAGAAAAGAATCTGGTATTTTCCAGCATGTATGATAAGAAATTAATAAATACATCTGAATAAGTGAACTTTATCTAGAAATGTTGATAATCAATGAGAGTTTAAAAATGTAAAATATATAAGTTTGATGACAAATTAGGTAGTAAAGAAATTTACTATAATTCTGAAAGACCACAATTAAGTGGTATGATACCAATACAGTGCACCAAGTGGCAAAAAAATGGCATGGGTGTGAAAATCACATTACAGTGAAAATGAATTTTAACCTGGTGTTTAGGGGGGAAATCACTAAGTCAGTAGTGTCCAGGCCCTTCATAATTTGTAATGGTGTAAATTTCCCAAGCCCTAAACAGTAGTTCATCTCACTCATGGGCAAGGATGGGTATGTACTACTTCATATCCGGAGACTTAACAAATTAAACATTAATTTAATTAAACTTGTGATTTTATTCTGGAATTTATAATGTACTTTGGTTATACAGCATTTTATTTCAAATGTTAAGAGAAAATTCAATGGTAAATCTCTAAGTTTAAACTGATCAGATTTGTAAGTAATATTTACATGTTTAAAAAGATTTGTTGTATTTGCAAGTCTTCCTGCATTGTTTGAAATGAGAAAATAAATGTTAAATTATTGATATTTGAAATTTAAACTTAAACTTTTTTTAAATAAACAGGTATATTCTTCCCATAAACATGTAAACATATCAACTGACTTCTAGTTGTAACATATGAATATGTCAGAGGAAGAGATGAAAAGGAGAAAAAAAAGCAGAGAGGGTAATTGAGTATTGGTTAGTATTGATTATGGAAATGTATTTAGTGACCTGTGTTTAGAATTATTAGTGTTCTTAAAAGCTTCTGACTATACTAACATTGAATATAATGTCTAAATTTCTCTGATTTGTATCAGATAATGTACAAATTTAGACAAAGTTTATATTTAGGTGACAGAATTTTATTCATAAATTATTTCAATTGTATTCTTGA
The DNA here is from genome assembly GCA_004024945.1 of Uropsilus gracilis. Taxonomy (NCBI): domain Eukaryota; kingdom Metazoa; phylum Chordata; class Mammalia; order Eulipotyphla; family Talpidae; genus Uropsilus; species Uropsilus gracilis. The sequence goes on along the minus strand of PVHY01000644.1, from coordinate 180,259 downwards.
TCACCTAAAACATTCTTCTTTAAAAAAAAATAAGGAAGGTCAAAGGAAGGAAAGAAAGAAAAGGCAAAATACCTGTTTTCCAAAGGTATTCAAAATATTAGTTTTTTTTTCTTCCTATTTTGGATATTATTTGTTCATCAAATATTTTTCAGGTGCCAAGTGCCAAGCCCTGTTGATGCTAAAAAGAAATACCTTTGAGCAATTCAGGCATGAACCATACCTGTTGTAAAAGAATAGACTAAAAATAGAACTAAAGACAAAGTGTTAATTTTACTAATTAATTTAAAATACATCTTAAGTAGGTTGTAATTGTGCATTTTACCAAACAACTATATCCTAATAGATACACTGAATCTAAAGGATAGATGTGGAGAAATATTTACTATAATATGCTATTATAGTAAATGCCTTAATAGTTCAATATTTAAGATAAACATTTCCTAATTTCAGTCTTACAGACAAGTTCAGACTAGTTATTGTTATTGAACATGAGGGCAAATAAAGCAGACTAATTATGTTCTTTGGGAAATAGTTTTTAAAAAGCATCACAATTACGGTAATTTAAGAATTACTTTATATGCTTTGATAAACCTAAAGGACAAAATTCTTACTTTCATTCCATGGAAATTATATCTGAAATTATTTTTAGCTAAATATAATTTCAAGTGCCTTCTGCAGAGATTATTGCACGCAACAGATATAGACAAAAATATTTGAAATTCAAGTTACTTAAGGAAATCTTTTGCATAATAAAATCTTTTGCATAATAAAAACATTCTTATAGTTCATAAGATTTGAAAGGAAATAATTAAGTGCAGATAAACACTTGAGTGTATCTTCTCCTGGTTCTTCAGAACACATTTCAATTTTAGGAACTACTTTATTATACTTATTCTTCTCTAAGAGTTTCATCCATTTCCAAAACCTAAAGGAATAAATAATATAGTGAAAAGCATGATCACCTCTTTACTGCAAGAGGTAGTCTGATTTATTCCAAGCACACAAAATTAAAGGGGTAAGGATAAAGGGCTAATTCTACTACTTTAAATACAGTATATACATTACTGGAAAGAAACAAGGCTACTACTGCTTTCTGAGAATGTTGAACATCCGCTTATTTCTTAAATATGATTCCTTCTGCCTCACTGCCTTAACAGCACTGTACCTCTTCCTATTCTAGAAACACTGCTTATAGCACACTAAGTTGTACTGATTCTTTCACATCATTTGACATCATAGTTGATTTCTTCTCATTTTTTTTTTTTTTTTTTAGACTAGGTCTCACTATTTTTGCCCGTGGAACCACAGGCTCCCATTGCCCATGGTACCACAGCATCAAGCAATCCCCAGCCTCAGTTTCCCAGGTAGCTGGGATTACAGGCATGCGCCACCACACCCAGCTATTTTTTGAGACTAGGTTTCGCTGTTATCCGGAGCAGGATTCGAACCACGATCCCTAGCCCCAGCCGCTTCATAGGCTGAATCTTACAGGCACAAGCCACCGAGCCCGGCTCTTCTCATGTTGTACTATAGATTTCCTTCTACTATGCAGAAGCAATAGAAATTATTTTCCCATAAACTTCGACACTGAAAATGGGTACATTCAAATTGTTTGCTTACCTTTTAAATGGCTCTGAAACAATTCTCTAGTCAATTCAAAGATCTAGTTTAGTTTTTTTGTAACTGAAATGCTTACTGGCTGCCTCTCCTCACTAGCTCTATAATCTTCAGGCTGCCTCCCACTTTCAAATCATTCCTTAATCTCATTTGAGAAGACAATGACAGTTGCAACTCTCAGCAAACATTTGGTTTGACAGACATTCCAGTATTACATGTCCTACCTTTGGAACACATAGTTGGATAGCACCAATTTCACCCTACTTCTAGATACTGTTCTAGATACTGTTTCTTAAACTATGATTACTCTTTTATTTTGTCCTGGAACAACATTTGAAAAGAGTCTGAATAAAGATATTTATCTTGCAGAAATCAGAAATTGAGAGTGCGGGTTTCTGGAACCTCAGACTCAGAATCTGTATTGACTCTGAATCACATCTGTTGGCTACTATCTAGGTTAAAAAAAAATTTGTGTTCATGTCCACATGATAATAAATCCAAACATAATTTTATTGACAACAAGGCAAGAAAGACAATTTCTTGTGTGACAACCCTCAAGGGTGCTAAAATTCATGCTAAGGTTTAAGCTACCCTTGTATCCCATGTATTTGTGGCTCTTCAGGAGCACCAATCCAAAAGGGAATTTTAATGAGACATAACTTCAATGTCTTAAAACTGATTAAGCACCTTCAGTGATTCTTTCTAATAGCAGACACAGAATTGGCTAGAACATACAGGGACTCGGTTCATATATGTTCATTAGTTTTTGTGCTTGCTTCCTTTTGCAGATTTGCACCTTTTGAAATCTTAGAGACTCTAAGATTTATTTTAGGGATAACAGTATTGTATTTTCACTATACCTATTTGGTACAGATCCTATCATGGAAGTAGTGTTTAATAAAGGTGAATATATGAGTGGTGACTCCAGTTACCCTGTTATTTCCTGAACAAAGGTAGCTGGGGGAATATTGGAAGAAAGTTGAAAACCATTAGTCTTGTTGTTCTACACACAGCTTCCTAACCCCTACACACCCCCATATCTCCAGCCTCCCAGCCTTCATACCCACCAATTCCTAAATAGCGACAGCTGGAAACCAGGGTTTAAGATAGCCCCCAGGCAGACATTCAGGGAGGGCCTCCTCCCTCTTCTGTTCCTCTGCCCATGGGTTGGGCATGAGTCCTGTTTCTGCACAGGCCCCATGTACACCCCTTCCACTGGCTTCTGTGCTTTGTTTTGTTTTTCCCACCTTGAGCACTTTGGCAGACAGCAATAATCTGCTCTCTTGTGAGATTGTGGCAGCCACCACATTGACCTCATGGCACCTTCACATTGGATGGTACATTTTGAATTTGGTTTTCTATTCCTCTCCCAGTCCTTTCGACTCTATCCAACCTCTTGCTTGTGTTTCCTGCTGGGGAGCTGTTGAATTCACTCTCCTAGCAGCCCTGCTCTTGGACCTTGGCCACTCTTTGGCTTTGGGTCCTGCCTATTTAGATAAACACTGGCCCACAAGAAGTGGTGGATTTGAGTTTTGGATCTGTGTTTTGACATAATCCCTCTACTCTTTTTTCTTTCTCTTCTATTCTCTTGCAACCTCTTCAAAGAATGGCATGTTAGACTTTCATTGCTTTGCTTGTATGGGTATGAAATATTTGGATGGGTAACATGAATTTTCCCCTTAACATTTTGGGGTTCCTTGGTTTACCCTGATATCACCTATAATAAAGGTGATTAAGCTGGTGAACTGCTTCTCTGGCTAAGAACCATACATGTCCTGATTTAGCTTTATCATTATTTTGATCTCAAACACACACAATCAACCCTAATGTGAAAGACAAATTATACCTAGCAATTAATTTTTTGAGACTAGGTCTTGCTATTTTTGCCTGTGGAACTGCAGGCTCTTGTTGCCCGGGGTACCTCAGACTCAAGCAATCCCCAGCCTCAGCTTCCCAGGTAGCTGGGATTACAGGCGCGCACCACCACGCCCAGCTATTTTTTTGGAATTAGGTCTCGCTACGGGCCCCAGGCGGGACTCGAACCGCGATCCCTAGCCCCAGCCGCTTCATAGGCCGAAGCTTACAGACATGAGCCACTGTGCCCAGCCAGCAATTAAATTTCTTTTCAGGTTATTCTAATGAGAATGATAGGAGGCTGGAATGAAGGGAAGGGCCCAGCAGTAAAGGAATCTGCATAGGCTGCATGTACATATTATATAACTAATGATCTATATTCAGTAAACTAAAACTCTTGTTTTTGTTTTTGTTTTTTTGAGACTAGGTCTCGCCATTTTTGCCTGTGGAACTGCAGGCTCTCTTTGCCCGGGGTACCACAGCCGGATCCCTAGCCCCGGCCGCTTCATAGGCTGAAGCTTACAGGCACGAGCCACTGCGCCCGGTTAAAACTCTTGTTTAAATGAGATTCTTATTCTGATGATGCCTAAAGGAATGCCAGACACTGAAGACATCAGAAATTAGCCAGAATCTATTGATGTACAAGGGTCAAAATAACTGGGAGGCTCACAACAATTTCTCAGAGGTGAACATAGCAATTACCAGAAACATCAACTGTGACATGATCTAATGGCCTGCTTGCTTCTGATTGTCTTTGTATAATTCTATATAAAAGAGCATGCACAACTGAGATGTCAGAATGGTTTTTTCAGGGTGTTATGCCCTCTTTTCTTTCAGAGCAAGGCCATAACCACCTCTTCGGGGTGTCACACCAACATTCTCTCACATAAATGGCCATCACTCTGAAAAATAAAAGTCCCTGTAGATTCAATTTCTGTTCCTGCTTTTTGGCTTCTTAGTAGTGACATCAGAGGCCAAGCCTTTTCTAGTAATAGAACAGTGGTAAGTCTTACCAGGGAGTTTGTGATAGTAGGGTATTTGTTGAGGGCTAGCCATTTCATGGAACACAAAAGAATAAGGAGGCAGGATCCTGTCATTTCTTCCCAGGAATACAGGGCTCAGATGCAGATAAACATTGCCAAAATTATTTGTTCAAGAAAGAGAGATACCATTCACCTTGAACAATTCAAAGCTGATCATAAATAGCTTGAATGGGAGGAAGCAAGATTAAAGAAATATTCCCTAAAAAAAATTTGTCATCATTGTTCTATAAAATCAATCAGATACTCTGTTGAGAGATAATAGTTTTAGGATCCTAGAGACCCGAAACAATTAAGTAAACACAAGTTATCTAAAAAGAAAAAATATGTATATAAATATGTAATAAAATAAAGAACTAGGAGTGGATTATAAGGTTGCTGAGGAACATCATTTGAGTTAGCACTGCTTTTGAGTTTCATGCTCCCAAAGTCAGGATTTCAGTATCCTCAGGGATGTTTTCACAGTCCTGCTCACATCTTATACAAGGCCATGCTCAAGCCAAGCTTCATTCTGGACTGCTCTTGGTCTAGACAATGGTTTTTGTTAGCAAAAGCAAGCCCTTGTTTGAGCTGTTGCACTGCTAAGTTCTTCAAGGTTTCATAAGGCTTTGAGGTCATAGGTCAGCTTTCAATGCTTTTCGTAGTACTAAGGAAGGGGTCTGCTGGAAGGCATCTTAATGTTCTGGAAATTTGAGCAGCCAGGTTTTAGTTCTCAGTGATGCCAAGTCAGGCAAAAGGTAGAAAAATAGCAAATGACTTAATGATATATATTGAAGGCAACTGAAGAATATAAAATTTGATAAGGATTTACAAACTTTGGTAAATATTTGGCTAACATAACTGTATCCAATTTATTGGTATGTACTAAAATAAGGATGGAGTTGAAGCCATTTATATCTTTGCCAGGCAAGATGGTGTTTACATGTCTGTCGGTTACCTGTAAATTACAGAGCTATGCAAAAGAGCTCAATAACTGTGAACTACTCTAGAATGACTTAAAGTGAAAGTGTGATGCCATTTTCCATTGAAAAATAAAATTTCTCCCTATAATCACATGATCTCCTCTTAAAAAAATGATCATAAAATTAGAATATTCTCTTTAACTGAGATTCCATGGTTAACAACATTGTATGTGATTCAGAAGCATTAAGATCAAATCTCAGATGTATGTCACCACACTCACCACCAAGGCACTAATAGTCTTTTACCATAGTTCATTGTTTCCCCTTCTTTGCTTTTCTCTTCCACTCTGGTAGCCTCAATTCTATAGTCAGATTTCTAATGTTTATTTTGGTTTTATTTTGTCTGACTCATTTCCTTTCTCTGCATTCCACCTGTAAGTAAAACCATTTGATACTTGTCTTTTTCTTTCTGATTTATTTCGTTTAGCCTTATCCTCTCTAGTTCCATCCATGTTGTCACAAATGGTAAGAGTTTATCATTTTTTATAGCTGAATAGTAGTCCTCAGTCCTTGGACACTTAGGTTGTTTTAATAATTTGACTTCCAGTTGTTATAGTACTATAATGAACATCAGAACCCCTATATCCCTCAAAATTAGTGTTTTTGCCATCTTCAGTGAAATAACTATGAGAAGAGTTCCATCCATGTTGTCACAAATGGTAAGAGTTTATCATTTTTTTATAGCTGAATAGTAGTCCTCAGTCCTTGGACACTTAGGTTGTTTTAATAATTTGACTTCCAGTTGTTATAGTACTATAATGAACATCAGAACCCCTTTATCCCTCAAAATTAGTGTTTTTGCCATCTTCAGTGAAATAACTATGAGAAGAATTGCTGGCCCACATGCCAGATCTATTTTTAATATTTTGAGACATTCTGTAACAGGGTAACCCCCAGGGGAAGGAGATGTTCCAGATATCTTGCTCTACCCAAAGGATATTGCAGTTGAGCAGAGAGCAGAAGCTAGAGAGGCTAGGTGGAAGAAAGGAGAGCCAGATGACCTGGAGGAGGCATATGGAGCAAAAATTTATATAAAGAAGCTGCACTTGCTTCACAGCCTTGAACTTGTACCACGGACTTGGGGCACATGGAAGGAGACATTTGAAAGAGACAGAGATATGAGTGACAGACTTATGGGAAGGCTGACAGTAGCAGCCTTTATCTTTACTTGTATTTTGATTTTGCTCTTTTCCTACCAGACTTGCCTGGCCCCTTCTGCCTCTTTCTCATGGGTCCCCCACCAACGGTGCCTGAGACTTGTGGCATTTTGCATTTCTAACCATGAAACTGCTTCTATTTCACTAAGTCTCAATCACTATTTTTAATGGTCTTTTAGTATTCCATGCTATTCATTATAAGGAATTCATTATCATCTTTCCCAATGGGAAGATTTGACAGAGAGAGGTTTTTAAAAATTTTTATTTATACATATATATATTACATCATTGTTCTCCCATCACCCTGTCACCCGTGAACCATCTATATCTCCTGTGCCTTCCCCCTCCCCTAATTTTACTCTCTTTCTCCTCAATGAAAGAATTTTAAATATGGTTGCTCTTATAACTGTATTTGACCTAGTAGACTTAGAATTTCCTACACAGGAGACCTACCCTTGCAAATTTATTGCTTAAGAACAAATGAGATTAGTTATCCTCACTTTAAGTAGGAAAAATTTCAAATATTTGGAAATAATAGCTGAAGCCCATAGAAATCAAGATTATAAGAATTTTGGAGGTTGCCTGAGAAGTACCTTAAAAAAATAATCTTCCTAAACCATAGGTATTATCTTGTTGATTTAAAGCTAAATCCAATGATTTCTACTGCCCTTCGAGGATCCAATTTCTCTTAAAATGGCTTTATTAGGCATTTCAAAACTTGTCTAATTCTCCCTAACCTTATTTCTTCTTTTGCACCAGATTATTTATTTATTTATTTATTTATCTATCTATCTATCTATCTATCTATCTATCTATTTATTTATTTATTTATTTATTTTGAGACTAGGTCTCGCTATTTTTGCCCATGGAACTGTAGGCTCTCGTTGCCCGGGGTACCACAGACTCAAGCAATCCCCAGTCTCAACTTCCCAGGTAGCTGGGATGACAGGCGCACGCTACCACACCCAGCTGTTTTTTTGGAAGTAGGTCTCACTATGGGCCCCAAGCAGAACTCGAACCGCAATCCCCAGACCCAGCCGCTTCATAGGCTGAAGCTTACAAGCCACTGTGCCCGGCCCTTTTGCATCAGATTCTTAAACCATTCTGTCTATGGGAATGTTGCCTTGGAAGCTTGATGGTATCACTCATTTTTTTAATTTTCTCTTGCCTTTTTACTTTGAACTATCCTATTTAATGCTTCCCTAATTCCTGTTCATTTTTGTCATCATTTTCTTTGAATTTCCTTAGCTTGGAGCTTGAACCACTGGAGAATTCCCTATTTTGTGCTTCCATAGTTTCTACATTACTGTAATTATTTGTTCAATTACATATTTTTCCTGGAGTCTTACCTCCTAGAGATTGTGCCTGCTTGTTGCATATTCCCAGTGCTAGCACCAAAGGGGTGCTAATTTAAAATTGGTTGAATGAAGAATAAATAAAAACAAAGACTTCTAGGAAGAATGCAAGTGGAAATCTGATTTAGTCCTAGGGTATAGTAATAAAATACCATGGAAAGATACAGCCTGATGTGTATAAAAGACTCAGGAACATCTTAAAGATATCATGTAGCAACCCCTCTGAAGACTTCTGTCAATTATTGATAAAATCATTCAGTACTATTTTGTAATAAAAATAATAACTCCAAAGTTTAGTAAGTCTAGTTTGGAAGCCAAAGTATTTATGTCATGTTGAAATAGTACTGTGGAGCAAAATTTAATATAATTCAATACAATTGGTTTTAAAACATTTAAATTCTGGTAGTCTTTGTGATAACATGCTAAGAAAAAAGAACAGATTTTATTATATCAAAATGTCATAACGTTACTGAGGCTGAATAGTTTTAAAAAATTCATACTATTAGGGGGTTGTGGCCCCCAGTATTGATTGTGCTGCATTAAAATAGCACCTATTGTTCATTGGTGAGTGGAGACTTGGAGAAGGGAAGGTAAGCCTTCTTGCGAGAAAAGAGTATTAAAAGATTGGGTGGGAACAGAGAAAAAGACATGGAAAGAGAGAGAAGACTAAGAACAGAATAGAACTAGAGTCAAAACAGGACAGAACAAGGAAGGAGCAGAAAGGAGCTGCAGAGAGGCTGGAGGTCTCAGAGCTGCTGCTGCCATGTGGGGCAGCAGGGAGGGAAGGAAGCTAAGTTGTGGGCTTCCATCCCCAGCCTGGCCTGGTGAGGAGCCTGGGGAAGCATGTTGGAGAAACGTGTGACCTGTGTGAGCTGTCCTGGAAATGTGGTACTTGAAAACTTGGTTTAACTTTGGAAGTGAGAAGCTTGGAAGTCTTTTGGAGAACTGAAGAGAGTTTGTTGTTGTTATATTGCCGTTTTCAATGTGAGACGTCTGAAGGGCTTGCTGTGTTGCTGTATCGAGTGAGTTTTGCTGATGCCGGGCCACTTTGGAATTGGAGCTGAAAAAATGCTGGAGCTGTGCCTTTTGGAGAAGGATTGACAATGCCATCTTGCGATGAGGCCATCGTGGCTTCTTCTGCCTTGGGGTGACTAGAGCTGTCTTTGAAGAAAGAGTGGCGGTGCCATCTTTCTTAACTCCATCTGATTTAAGGTGAGGCAGCTGCTATTTTGTGTACGCACATGGCTGCTGCAGCTATGTGCTCTTTGGACTAGAGACTGAACTGTGCAGTAAGATTACCAGAGGGGTTTCCTTGTACCCCTCAGTGACTCTTGTCTAATTTGTCTTTCAATAAGTAAATTCGTTTTTGCTTCCCTCTTAATGTTTATGTGGTCTTGTTACTGCATGTGCAGCCTGGGAAGAACGTGTTGTGTGGCACGGCTGGCTTTAAAAGGGTCAGCTTCTCCTCTTTGTAGGTTTGGGTAAACACCCCATTTTGTCTGTTTTGTCACCCAATATTAATACCTTTAACAGCACAAAAGAAAAAAAAAACCTTTCTTTCTGAGGTTCGTATTCAGAGATGCTATATATAATAGCACCAACCTTGTACTGAGCTCAGAGACTAACTCAAAACTGAAAGCACAGAGAAAGAAGGGGTTACCCATAGGCAGAACACCTTGGGAAAACTGAATCTTGGCCCTATGCTTACAAATAGAGACTTTTTAATTGATCTGAATGGATGAGACCCTTACTGAGTCCCATGGTCACTGTCATATTATGCTTACTTCTTTTGAACTTCCCCCCTTGTCTCCTAAAATAACCTTCTCTCTCATCTTGAGGAACCAGAAAAAGAATAAGCAAAACCCAAAGTCAATAAGACAGAAATAACAAAAATCAAAGCAGAAAGAAATGATAGAAGTTAAAAAGATATACTAAAAGATTGATGAAACCAAAAGTTGGCTCTTCAAAAATGAAAACAAAATAGACAAACCAACAGCTGCTTTTCTCTCTCAGGCCATTTCTGTTCTGCCTGGGCTATTTTAGCACTGGCAAGTGTTTTCTGGTGTTCTGGGTATAGTTGACCTTTTAATTTTCTTTGGACATTGTGTTATAGTCTGAAAGTGTTAAATAGTTGAGAGTGCTAAAAAAATTATTGCTCAAAGCTTGAAAGCCAAGTATGCAAAAAAGATAACATTCTGAGACCATCAAAGGGAAGCTAGCAGACTTACAGAGATAAGGCCAGAAAGACTGCCCTCAAAACTTTTTTCCTAGCAGGTGGTTAGTTATCTGGTCTCTGTCCCAAGCCTTTAACTATGTCAAAAATCTGTGTGAAACTTTTTTTCTAGGAGAACATAAAAACTATTTTTCTTTGGATCTGGGTCCTTCCTGCTTAAGACACTGCCACTGTGTCAGTAGGTCTGGGTTGGACCCAGATTGACCTGAAAATAAAAAGGCTTTTTGCTCTTGCATCTCCTGTGATCTTGTGTTCTGCATGAAGCTGGTTGGATTCTGAACCATAACAATTGCCCTTCCTGCCCTAAATATGTAATAGCTGATAAGTCATGTTTCAGAGTACAGGCCCAGGAGTGTTTACTATAACCTTTTAATGTTAGAAACAAAAATTACTATAAAAAGCAATGAAGATGCCCAGCTCATCATCAAACAAACTTTCAGAAGCAAAGAATGTTGAGTTTAGTTGGGACTAGGTCTCACTGTATTGCCCTGAGCGAGACTCGAACCTCGATCCCTAACCCCAGGCACTTCATAGTTTGAAGCTTACAGGCACGAGCCACCATGCCCAGCTTCCCAAAGGTAAATTCTGTTATCACGTGCATCCCTGCATCCTACCTGCTGCATGTCATGTACACTTTGCTACTTCCTCATTACATCATTGTAACATTTCCTGGCTGGGGTGTATAAGTGGCATCTTGACTTCATTAAAATTGGACCTGGACATGCTTGCCAGGATCCCCATTCTGTGGACTAGCCTCACAGATTGCTATCCATCTCTTCTATCTCAATTTATTCTTCATTCCGCACATAACTCCTAACAGTTAGCAGGCAGGTAAGAGTTAGCAGGCAGGTAAGGTCATTCACTGGGTGAGGTCGGAGGTTGAGTTTGGTGGGCGAGGTGGGCGAGGTTGACAGCAGTTTCAATTGTAGCCAGAGGATAAGACTTTGGTTGGGTGGTGTCCATAGAGAATTTATCCAGCATTCTTAATCCTCTCACTGGTAGAGGAGCTCAGTGCCCTTAATCTGACCTTACACTCACGTCTTTATATTCCCAAACTAACACTTTACACTTTGCCTGTGCCATGTCTGAGATGTTAAAAATGATTTCCAAATACTTAATTTTTTTAACGACGCCATATGGTAGGAGATATCCACACACAATAAGTGATGACATTGAGGCATTGAAAGACAACATAACTCTCTAAATGTGACTTTTGGAGAGTCATCACCAGTTACCACAATGGGATTATCCAGTGTGAAAATTGGTGATAACTACTGGCACATATCTGAGGCCAGGCAGTCTAGCTTTATACTCCAAGTCCTAGCAACTATTTTAACCTTGTTTCTTCTCTTTGTTTATATTATCATGTACAAACATAAGCAAAACTGAACTTACACAGATTAATATAGATTTATATTCATGAGAGGGAATGGTTTGATTTTACAAAACAGGTTATTAGACATACTTTCCTACATTTCATATTTCCTGCATATAAGCAGTCATATTATTTTTAATGCTGCAACACTATTTTTACTATATTCTTACTTACTGGTACCTTGATTTATATAAGATGGCTAGTAGTACAGTTACTGAGTTGGAATATATAAAATTTTAACTCAATGTTAGTTGATATTGTCATACTGCATTACAAAAAAATAGAATGGTATAACTCACATTTTTATCAACAATGTGAGAATATTCCTTAATTTCTATCAGCAATAGATATCAGATTTTTAAATGTTAATTAGTTTTTTAAAGATAATACAGCACAAGCTTCAGTGTTGAGGCCATATGAAATAGTATACATTAAAATAACCCCTGTTCCTCATCCTGTTAGTTTTCCTGTCTAAAAGCTAGTCTTTGGTGCAGACTGACCCATTCCAGACACAAACCATAGTCTTGGTCTAATTGAAATGAGTCTTTATTAGCAGGCCAGAGACTGCCTCTTTCCCAAGCATGATGTCAGGGAAGAGAGAGCAGTTCCATTCTTTGGAAACCAGTGGTTATATAATCACAGACCAAGAACACATTCTCATTAGTAGACAGTTAAAATTTATGGAGGTAGGCAGGATTTCCAGGATAGATACAGAAACAAAAAATATAATTCAGGTAACCTAACTTGGTATCAGCTGTTTTATACTACAAAGGCAAGGAATGTAGCTAGTGGTTGTTTACATTTACATATGTTAAGTCCCTAAAACCTGGTGTCTGTGTGGGAAAGGGTCTGGGCTTCTTTGATCTCTGCCCCTATTCCTTCCAGGAGCATCTGTTTCATTCTTTTTTTTTTTTTTTGAGGCTAGGTCTCGCTATTTTTGCCCATGGAACCGCAGGCTCTTGTTGCCCGGGGTATCATGGACTCAAGCAATCCCCAGCCTCAGCTTCCCAGGCAGCTGGGATGACAGGCACGCGCCACCACACACAGCTATTTTTTTGGAACTAGGTCTCGCTACAGGCCCCAGGTGGGACTCGAACCTCAATCCCTAGCCCTGGCCGCTTCATAGGCTGAAGCTTACAGGCACGAGCCACCGTGCCCAGCCCATCTGTTTCATTCTATTACACTGTCACAAGTCCCTATCACTCCCAGGAGCATTTGTTACAGTAATGGTGCTGATTTTGAAGTAAATTGGAAATATCATTTCATGTATATACAAAGAAATACAAATATATATTGTTAATTCCCACATTGTTGTTGACATATGAGTTTACCATATTCACTATTGTGTTTCTAACCAAGTTTAATACACGATGACACTTAAGGAGGCCTTGTTCAACTTTAAGGATCTATAGCTGCCTCCCCATATGCAATCCCAACTCTAAGTTCAGTTTCCAATGCTTCAGGAGCAGATGCATGCCCTAGGCAGGGAATGCCTGAAGTCATTCACTATGTACCCACTGTTGCACTGTGGGTAGTGCATCCAATTCAGAGCTTAGCTATTAGGAAGCAGAAGCATACCCCAACCCTAGGAAGCAGAAGCACACCCCAACCTGGGCCTCCCAGGGCCTTGCTCTAAATCAGGGACCTTCAGTAATATATACTCACCAAACAAAGGAACATCAGTACATCAGAAAACTGCTATAAAATCCACAACCGATATTGAGGAAAATACCCATGTAGTTGGAGACTTCAATATTCCACTGTCACCAATAGACAGATCAGTGAGACCAAAAATAAGTGAGGATATAATAACCCTAAACAAAGCACTAAACCATATAAATCAAATAGACATTTACAGAGTACTAACCCAAAATAGGTTAAATACATATTTTTCTCAAGTGCACAACGGTCATCCTCCAGAGTTGAACACATACTTGGGTCACAATACAATCAACAAATTCATGAAGATAGAAATCATACCAATCAGAAATCAGAAATCTTCTCTGATCCTACAGGTAATGAATTACAAATTAACTACAAAAAGAAAAAAAGTAATAATTTAAGCTTGGACAATAGAAGGTACACTCCTGAACAACCAATGTATTAATGAAAAAGTCAAAGAAATGAAAAAAAAAAACCTTGAGACATACAGTTGTGAGAACACAAACTTTAATAATTTATGGGACACAAAAAAAGCTATTCAGAAGGAAAGTATATAACAATGATTACCCACATAAAGAAATGAGAAAAAAAAAACTGCCTTGTTTCTCATCTCAAAGAACTAGACAAAGATAACACCAAAAAAATTGAGAAAAAGGAAGTAATTAAAATTAGAGCAGAAATAAATAAAATATAAACCCCCAAAAAAAGGCCCAAAGGCTCATTAAAACCAAAAACATCTTGAAAACAATAAATGAAAAGACAAACCTTTAGTTAGAGTCACTTAGAAAAAGATGGAAGACTCAGATAGAAGATAAAAATGAAAAGCAGTTATAACACACACTGAAGAAATCCAGAGGATAATAAGAAATTACCATGAATACTGATAGGTAAACAAAATTCAACAATCTAAACAAAATGGGCAGATACTTAGAATTATGCAATCATCCATCCAAGACTTGAATACGGAAGAAATAGGAAACCTGAAAAAAACAATCACAAGCAAGGAAATTGAAACAATAAACAAAACTCTCCTATAAAACAAAAATTCAGGACTAGTTGGTTTAATAACTACCAAACCTTTTCTGGTTGAACCCAAACCTATTCTGCCCCAGTTTTTTTATTGTTGAATATTTATTTATGTATCAGTAAGATTATATATATATTATATACATATTATATATATATATAATCAGTAAGAATGGACCTCATCAAAACAAAACCAAAATAAACAAACCAAAAAACAGACAACAAGTGGTGGCATGGTTATATTTCACATCTTTGTATTTCCCAGGGATCACCTATCACTTCCCCTCCCTGATTGTTCCCATCTATCCCCATTCCCCCCCCCCACCCCAACAAGTTGTGTACTTTAGTTTGGTTGTTAGTTTGTTTTGACTTTTCCTCCTGGCCTTTTTGCTTCTTTTTCCTATACCCCATATATTAGTGAAACCATTTGGCTTCTGTCTTTTTCTTTCTGGCTTGGTTCTGCTAATATGATTTCCTCTAGGTCCATCTATGTTATCTAAGATTCATCAAATTTGTCATTTTTCAGTAGATGAGAATTATTCCATTGTGTATGTATACCACATCTTTTTCGAGGCATATGGGTTGTTTCCATGTCCTTGCAATTATAAATAGTGCTGCAGTAAACATCCAAGTACAGATGTCCCTATGTATAAGTATTGAGGTTTCCTTTGGGTAGATTCCCAGAAGAGCAATTCCTGGGTCAAATGGTGGTTCCATTTTCATTAGTTTGAGGGTCCTCCACACAGCTTTTCATAGTGGCTGGACCAGTTTACATTCCCACCAGCAGTGTGAGTGTTCCTTTCCACATCCATGCCAGCATGGTACTGGTACAAAAATAGACAATCAGACCAATGGAACAGAATTGAGTGCCCAGAAATAAAACCACACATATATAGTCAGCCAATCTTTTACAAAGGAGTAAAAAACTTACATTGGAACAAGGACAGCCTCTTCAATAAATGGTGCTGGGAAAACTGGACCAAGACAGGCAAAGAATTGAACCAAGACAACTTCCTTATACCATGTACAAAAACCAACTCAAAATGGATAAAAGACTTGGATGTAAGACCTGAAACCATAAAATACATAGAGGAAAACTTGGGCAAAACCTTCCATGAATTACAATTCAGAAATCCATTCTGAATACATCGATAGCTGGCAAAAAAAAAAAAAAAAGAAGGCAAACAAATAGCTGGGACAACATCAAACTAAAAAGCTTTGTACAGCAAAAGAGACAATAAACAAAACAAAAAACCCCTAACTGAATGAGAAAAAAGTTTGCCCTCCACAAAAAGATAAGGGTTTGATAACAAAGATTCACAAGGAACTGACACAACTTAGCAAAAACAAAACAAGAAACCTAGTCAAAATATGGGGAGAACTAAAAAGACACTTCTCCAAAGAGGAAATACAAATGACTAATAAGCATGTGAAAATTGCTCAGTGTCACTAGCAATCAGGAAAATGCAAATCAAAACCACAATGAGATACCACTTTAAACCAGTAAGAATGGATCTCATCAAAACAAAAACAAAACAAACAAACCAAAAAAACCAGACAAGTGGTGGCATGGTTGTGGAGAGAAAGGAACACTCTCACACTGCTGGTGAGAAAGCAAACTGGTCCAGCCACTATGAAAAGCTGTGTGGAGGACCCTCAAACTAATGAAAATGGAACCACCATTTGACCCAGGAATTGCTCTTCTGGGAATCTACCCAAAGGAAACTTCAATACTTATACATAGGGACATCTGTACTTGGATGTTTACTGCAGCACTATTTATAATTGCAAGGACATGGAAACAACCCATATGCCTCGAAAAAGATGTGGTATACATACACAATGGAATAATTCTCATCTACTGAAAATGACAAATTTGATGAATCTTAGATAACATAGATGGACCTAGAGGAAATCATATTAGCAGAACCAAGCCAGAAAGAAAAAGACAGAAGCCAAATGGTTTCACTAATATATGGGGTATAGGAAAAACAAGCAAAAAGGCCAGGAGGAAAAGTCAAAACAAGCTAACAACCAAACTAAAATACACAACGGGGGGGTGGGCAGGATAGGTAGGAGTGATCAGGGAGGTGGTGGATGATCCCTGGGGAATACAAAGATGTAAAAGATATATCTAAATAAATTATTAAAAAATAATATATAAAAAGCTTTTAAATATATTTAAAAAATGGGCAGAATTGCTATGTAGGTACTTGTCCAAATAAGATATGCATAAGAACAAGAGACATGAAAAACACACATCCTTACAGATCTTCAGGAAAATTCAAATCAAAACCACAATGAGATCCCATCTAACATCTGTGATAATGGTTCTTATCAAACAAACAAACAAATAGTAAAACAGGTACAAATGCTGGTGAGGTTGGGGATAAAGAGGAAACTTCTTACACTGTTGGTGAGAATACAGATTGATTCAATCCCTATGGAAAGAAGTGTGGTGATTTCTCAAAGACTAAATATAGATTTACCATATAACCCAGCAATCCACTCGTATGTACCTATCCACAGGCACCAACATACTAATTCAAAAGAAAACATACATGTTTACAGCAAAACCCCTATGTTGATATCAGTATTATTTACAATAGCCAAGATATGGAAACAACCTAAGTGCCTGAGAACAGATGAGTGGATCAAGAAGATGTAGTATATGAATTCTGGTAACTCTTGGATATTAGTCCTTCCTCAGCTATGTGATATACACTTATCTTATATCTTCTCACATTCAATAGGTTGCCTTTTCATTTTTATGATAGTTTCTTTTGCTGTACAGAAACATGGATGCAATTTTCATTCAATGTAAGTTGTTTATTGGATTGTAAACTTTGTTGTATTTTGTTTTAATTGCTGCTGGAATCAAGTCTACAAAAAAAATCATGAAGCCAATGAATTGTGGGGTGTTTTTTATATTTGTTTTCTTCTCTGTATTTTATGATTTCAGGTCTTATATTCAAGTCTTTAATCCAGTTTGTGTTGATTTTTGGTGTGATAAGGTAGACTAGTTTCATTATTTTGCGTGTGACTGTCTATTTTTCCAGCACCATTTGCTGAAGAGACTTTGTCCAATATATACTCTTGGTTATTTTGTTATGGCTTAAAACTGTTCATATTATTGTTGGTTTGTTCTGGGCTCTTGATTCTGTTCCATTTGTCTGGGTGCCTATTTTTATTCCCATGCTTTAATTTGTAGTTTTGTAGCAGTATAGTCTGAAGTTTAAGTTCATTGTTCTTCATTTTTATCAGATTCCTTGACTATTCTAGGTCTTTTGTGGTTCCACATAAATTTCAGCAATGTTTGTTTTCTTTCTTGGGAGAATGCTTTTGAAGCATTGCTACAAATTACATTAATCTGCATACTGCTTTGGAGGAGATAGCCATTTTTAAAAGTGCTAATTGTTTCAATTCATGAACAGGAAATATCTTTCCATTTACTTGTGCCTTCTGTTTCTTTTAATAATGTATTAAAGCTTTCATCACCAGGCTTTCACCACCTTTTAAAAATTTACTGCATAGATATTACCTATAAGTATTCTTTTTGATGCAATAGTAAATGAGATTGTTTCTTTGATACCTTTCTTTTATAGTGCTAAAATGAAAAGTATTTAAACAATAAATAGAAGTATAATAATTCTACAAAACTAATAAAAGTTTCATAAGATTGCAATAAACCCATTAATCCTAAAATCCTAATACAGAACACAATTTTAAGCACTAATAAACATTCAACCTGATATTTTAATTTACACATGAAGACAAAATTAATGATGGTAGAGATTTTTACTGAATTCCCATCTATGTTAAGCATATGCACCTACTTACACACCCATCTCTACTTCTGATCTTTTAGTCTGACTTTACTCTTTACTATGCAAAAGCAAATGATCACTTTCTAATATGCCACAAAATTTACATATTTGTTAGTCTATAGAGTGTTAAAAGATATACCGCTTTCATACAACTTGAGTTAATATTGTAATCTAGATTTCTTTTTATCTACTTGAGACAGTAAATCAGTATCTGTGGGTCCATCCCAAATGACAGATTTCATCTATAGTCACAATTTCTCCTTATGGCATATAAACATTTTTGAGGCAAAAAAGGACAAAATTTATTACAAAATGTTTTATTGGAATAGAGTTCATTAAGACTATGAATACACATTCAAGGATAACTGCTTTGTCATTTGAATACAATTTTATTCTGATTCTCTTCTTTCCTAGTTAACACAAAATATGTGAAATGAAATGTCTCTTGCAGAGTTAGTTCTTTTATATCAAAATGCTGCCATGTTGCAGTTAGCTTTGTGATTAGGAATTGTAATTCAGGTACACTAAGACTGGTTTGTGACTCATGATTTTGGGTGGCTTCATGCCGCTGGCAGTTCAGACTTGTAATAACAAATCATTGTTTGAATAATAATTATTTTCTCTCACTTTTTAAATTCTTCATGAAATGAATAAATACTTAAATATTTTAATTTATGTAGGCTGAATAAGGGAAAAAAAGATTGGGGATTATACTGTTGGCACATATTACCAATTTTTTTTTCTAATATCTTATATTTAGCCAATCACATTTTGATCCTCTTTTCCCCTATAATGTAGTTCCAAAGCTCAATTCTGAATATTAAGGTCATTTATGTACCAAATTATTAGCAGTGTACTTACACATTTCCCAATCCTCATTTAATCCAATTATATTTGGTGCATTTCAGTATCAATTAAAGTTATTCATTACTTTGCTCCCAAAATATAGAACATCTATTTCAAAGAGTGTTTCAGTAAGCTGTGTCATGTAGCCTAGAGTCTATAAGGGGTAATAATAATGTTTGATAGAGAAATACGGTGTGCTCTAATAACATGGAAAATTGTTGAGGGAGGACATGAAATATAATCACCTAAATGAAGTGGGTTGAGACATCAGAATGCAAGGAATTGTTTTTCAAGGTAAGACAGCAGTTTTTGTAAAGGTTAGGAAGAGAGAACAGTATAAGGGAGAGAGTGAAAGTTCAGTATGAATAGAGTGAGAGCTTGAGGATCAAGGCTAAAGAGGAACCCAAAGGTCAAGGACCAGGACACCCAGAATCTTCTTAAATCAAAGTAAGCAATTTATAGCTAATCCTCCAGCAATGGGAAACCACATAACTAGATGAAGTCAATATGACATTTTAGACTGGAAACTGGAAGACCATTTAAAAGGAAGTGGAGGTTTAAGAAGTTGAAGAGGTGTGGGGGTATTATGCAAATGAGGAAAATAGGTGTGGCTTTTGAATGGTGTAAAGTCATTTCATTTTGAAATAAAGAGCAAAAATATATTTCAGACACAAAAAGCATGTAGAATTCATAAAGTTAGTAATTTGTTTTACTAAGTAAAATCAAAAGGCTATTTGTACTTGTGGAAAATACTATTGATTGGCAATATAAAATCATTTTCAGTCTCCTTTCTATCACTTTCTACTACAGAGCCAGGGAGAAAAAAAGGTTCTCAAGTTCTTGGCCTCTGACAGTGAGTAGACAGTAGTCCGTTTAATGAACTGATAGGTAATTTTCTGAGTGGCTTTCTAGTATAAGGAGAAGTACACTCTCTTTTTATCTTGAATGGGAATGTGATGGTTGAAATGGCAGCTGTCTGGCAAATAATCATCTGATAAAGTGTGGATGAAATGTTCAGAAAGTCAGGGTCTTTGGTGATATTTTGAGTAATTCTGAGATCAGCAAACAGAAGCAAACATCTTGTCAAGAAAACAATAAATGGTTTTATGATTATAATCACTGCTAACTTTTCTATTTCTTGCAGCAAAAGCATTCCTACTTGAAACAGAAAATTACTAGGGGGAGGGTGTGGGACAGGGATGCAGGTTGAGAGATATGCTCCAGATAAAAGGAAAACATTTTAACTGTCTCACCCCCTCTGGCATACTAGAGGGTGGTCAACAACAGGTCTCTCACCTGTGACACAGCTTCCTAACCTCTTTGGAATGTCCCAAGAGATATTAATTATGACCAATTAATGACTGTTGCCCCCACAGGTAAATTCTCCTGTTATTATGCATTCTCTCTGCTGTATGTCATGTATGTCTTTGGGAATCAGGTTGCTACTTCCTCATTAGCTCATTGTGAGGGTATATAAGGGTCTGCATAACTTCATTAAAGTTGGACATGGACATGCTTCCCAGAATCCCTGTTCTGTGGGCTAGCCTCACAGATCACTATCAATCTCTTCTGTTTCATTTCTTCTTTCCCACACTGAACTCCTAACAGAAGGGAAAATGTGACACCAAGACTTCCTGTATTATATGAAAATGGTCATTAGGTATGATGTCTGTAGAACCAAGAAATGATCTCCAATACAAAAGCTTTCTCCTTATCTATTTGTTGATGCTTCAGTTTCAATTAATCTGCTTACTGGTTTGTTGATGACTCAAACCAAAAAAATTCATTATATAATTAGAAATCTAATTTAAACTGCAAAGACATATGACAGAAATAGCCACTGAAAATGTATTCATGAAATATTATTTCATTAGCTGAGGCATGAAGAAAAATAAGTCCCAGAAGTCTGAATTTGGGGTACAAATGAAGACTAAAACCTTGACTCTTCTTATATTATATGTATGTATACATTAAATTTCATCTATAGTAGATTCATCATACATACATATATATTAGATTTCATGTTCATTCCCATTTCAGAAGACATCGAAACACTCATAAATTAGTACCAAAATACAGATATTTCTTCCAGTCAGAAAGTCTTATCCCATCTTTGCTGGAACTATTCTACTCCACTCAAGATCCAACTCAATTTTACTATATTATTATTGTAGCATTTCTCAATATTTAAGTTAGTAAATTACTTCGCGATTCATTCTCTCACCTCCAAATTCTTCCTTAAAAATATAAAAATAATCCAATTATCTCCTATGTAGATTACAATTAACCTAGATTACCAATTAACATTTTGCTTTATACCCTTTTCTTCATACAACTATAAATTATTCCTCTTAAACTCTAAAAGTAGTTTGCAGACATCACTATTTCTAATTGTTTCAGCATGAATAACCTCATAAGAATAATCTATATAAAGACACATAAAAAATTAACAATAATTCTATAATACAATACATATTTAAATTTCCTCAACTATATGAAGTAATGTCCCTTCTCTAATGTAATATCCAATCAATGTTTACCTATTGCATGCAGTATTAGGTTTCTTTAACCCCTCAACATTTTGTTTTTGTTTTAGTCCAGGTCAGTTATCACAGAATGTTTTACATTCTGATTGTTCCTATATATATTGTATGCCCTGTAGAATGCAAGTAAGGTAGATGACTAGATTATTTTAAACATTTCTTGGCATGAATATTTAAAAACATTTTTAATTCTACATTAGTTTTCCAGGACGGCCATAACAAAATACCAGAGACTGGGTTATTTAAACAAATATTTGTTCTCTCAATTATGGAAGTTAAGTGCCTTTTTTTTTTTTTTTTGAGACTAGGTCTTGCTATTTTTGCCCATGGAAATGCAGGCTCTCATTGTCCGAGGTACCACAGACTCAAGCAATCCCCAGCCTCAGCTTCCCAGGTAGCTGGGATGACAGGCGCATGCCACCACACCCAGCTATTTTTTTGGAAGTAGGTCTCACTACGGGCCCCAGGCAGGACTGGAACCACGATCTCTGGCCCCAGCCGCTTCATAGGCTGAAGCTTACAGGCACGTGCCCGACCTGGGAGCCTTTTTCCTAGACTTATGTATGCTATCTATTTTGTTTTCACAGAGTCTTTGAATGAGTTTGTGAGCTAATTTCCACTTCTCATATAGATATCCATTCATTAGATGAGAACCCATCAATATGAATTCATTTTATCTTAATTAACTATTTAAAGGCCCTGTCTCTAAATTGTCACATTCTGAGATACTGGAGGTTAAGATACAACATGTGAATTTTGGGGAGATATGTAATAATTTCTTATTGCATTATATCAAAAGATACATAATGTCAAATTTATGAGATATTTTCATTGAAGAGACAGTTTCCATTGTAATTAGTAAATAACAAGTGGGAAGAAATTTTGAAAACCTTATGATTATCCTGTTTCTCATGACCCTTATACCTACTCATTTTATGAACACCCATCAATGACTTTTTCCTAAATTACTAGTTTAATGCTGAAAAATAGTGATTTCCCAATTTTATCATTTCTGTAGGTTTACTAGCTGTCATTCTGTAAATATAGGACTTCAATCTTAATGTATTTCAATTCAATGTTTTTACAATGTATAGTCACCTTTTTAACTATAACTGACTAGAAACCTTTGACCATTTCCTCTGTTCTGAGGATTAAGTACAAACACACTAAAGGATTCTTCTGGTTACCAATGTACCAACTTTAATAGTTTACCCATCCTTCAGGACTCAGATCTCATATCTCCTTGGATTTCTCTACCAAAATCATGAGACCCTCTAATACTCTCACTATCACAGATTCCATTTTACTATTTTGTAGTTTGTAGTTAGCTTACTCACTTTAAACTGAGGAAGGAAACCACATCATCTCCTATAACCTTGGCATGGAATACACACACAATAATGATTAATTAAATAAATTAATGAAACTTACATACTACATAAAATCCTTGTAGATTACAATTTATTGTTCAAGTATACAATTTATGAGAATTTCAATTAATAGTTATTTTTCACATAAGCTGTATAGTGAAAGTTCTGAGTAATTCTGAGTAAGATGAAATCCTCTCTAAAAAATAGTAGCCTGGTAGCTATTCAATCCTCTTGGTGAAAGCCTAGTCCACCTACATAGGAGTAGAGTAGTCAGAGTCATGCATGGCCCTGCAACATTGCATGAGGCTCCATGAAGATTAAAATCATAACCAGCATCTTTTTGACCATAATGTTTTTTTTTTGTTTTTTTGGTTTTTTTTTTTGAGACTGGGTCTTTCTATTTTTGTCCTTGGAACTGTCTTGTGTTGCCCGTGGTACCATAGACTCAAGCAATCCCCAGCCTCAGCTTCCCAGGTAGCTGGAGTTACAGGAGCGCGCCACCACATCCAGCTGTTTTTTTGGTACTAAGTCTTGCTTTGTTGCCCTGGGCGGCTCTCCAGCCATGATCCCCAGTCTCAGTTGCAACTCTATAGGCTGTCACTTACAGGAACGCATCACCATGTCCAGCTTCTTTTGACCATAAAGCTTTAAAACTAGAAATCAACTACAAAAGGAAAGCAAAGAAATCCTTTGATGAGGAGACAGAACAGCACACTACTGGGATAATGAGGAAATCAAAGAAAAAATAAAAATGTATCTCTTGAAAAATGATAAGGACCTTCCACAGTTTATGGGATGTCGCAAAAGTAGTACTAGGACATAAATACAGAGCAATACAGGCCCACATCAAGAAACAAGAAAAATCTAAAATAAATAACCTTTCTTCTTGAGGAACTGGAAAAAGAACAAATAAAATTTAAAGCCAACTGAACAAGTATAACAAAAATCAAAGCTGAAAGAAATGAAATAGAAATCAAAAGGACATTCAAAAAGGTTAATGAAGCCAAAAGTTGTTTCTTCCAAAATAAAAATAAAATAAACAAATCTCTATCAAGACTCACTAAGAAAATATGGGAGAAATCTCAACTACAAAGGATCAACAATGAAAGAAGAGAAGTTACAAGACAATGCAGAAATTCAGAGGAAAATTAGAGACTACTGTGAACATTTATAAACTACCAAATTCAATCACCTAGAAGAGACAGAAAGAAACAAAGAATTATGCAATCATCTGAGCCTGCTACTGAAGAAATAGAAAACCTGACAAAAGAAGCCAAGGAACTGAAACAGTAATCAAAATTCTCTCATTCCCCTCAAAATGTTCATGACCAGATGACTTCACATGTGTTACCAAAGCTTTAAAGAGGCTAAAATTGAATATTTAACATTCAGACTCTTCCAAAAAAATTAAATACCAGGATTACTTTTAAACACATTTTATGAGACCAACATTACTCTAGTATCAAAACCACAGACTTGGAAAATACCAAACCCCAGGCCAATTTACTTAATGAACACAGATGCAAAATTACACAGTAGAATCTTGACAAACCAAATCCAATAATATATTCAAATGGTCACACACCATGATCAAGTGGAATTCATATCAGGAACACATGGTAGTTTATCAATCAATGTAATTTAACACATCAGAAAAAAGAATATGATTGTATCAATTGATAGCAATAAAGCATTTGATAAATTCAACATGCATTTATTAATATGAAAACATGAGAAACTGAATAAAATGGAATAAATGTTACTATTAAAAAGTTATATAAAACACACACAAATAACATCATTCTCAATGATGAAAAACCAAAAGCTTTTCCATAAAGATCTGCTTTAAGACACAATGTCCAGCTGGGCACAGTGGCTTGTGCCTGTAAGCTTCAGTCTATGAAGCCGCCAGGGCCCAGGGATTGTGGTTCCAGTCCCGCCTGGGGCCGGTAGTGAGACCTAGTTCCAAAAAAATAGCTGGGTGTGGTGGCGCGTGCCTGTCATTCCAGCTACCTGGGAAGCTAAGGTTGGGGATTGCTTGACTCTGTGGTACTCCAGGCAACGAGAGCCTGCAGTTCCACGGGTGAAAATAGTGAGACCTAGTCTCAAAAAGAAAAAAAAAAGACACAATGTCCACTCTCAATACTACTATTCAACATAGTATTGAAAATCTTAGCTAGAGAAATTTTACAAGATATGGATATAAATGTAATCCAATTTGAGGAGGAAGTAAATTTGCATATGAAATATGTATGTATGTATAACCCTCAAGACTCCATTGACAAGCTAACTGAAATAATAGTTCAGTAATATGGTAGGTTATAAAATCAACACCAAAAATGAGTTTTAGTCCTATATACAAACAACAAGCTAGAGTAGGAAGAAATTAGGAAAGGCATTCCATTTATAATCACACCAAAAGAGAAAAAAAATTCTTAAATATAGGAATAAACCTAACCAGGGAGGTAAAAGATATCCATACAAAGACCCTCTGTAAAGTCATGTGCAGGTTCCTCAAAACACTTAAAACGGATTTACCTTATGATCCAGCAATTTTACTCCTAGAAATCTACTGAAAGCACACAAAAACACTAATTCAAAAGGGAACCTGCACTCCTATGTTCATCACAGCATTTTACTTACAATAGGTAAGATATGAAAACAACCTAAATGCCCCAAAATAGACAAATGGATCAAGAAGCTGTGGTATATTTACTCAACCATCAAAAAGGGCAAACTTGTCATTTTCAGCAACATGGATGGAGCTAGAAGGGATTATGTTAGCTGAAATTAGTCAAAGGGAAAAAAGATAAATAGTGAATGGTGTCACTTATATGTGGAATACAGAGAAGCTAAACAAACGGCCAAGAAACAATCAAAACTAGCAAGTTAATCATAGATCTGAGGCATACAGTAAAAGAGAGACCAAAAGAGGAGCAAAACAAGGGAGGGATGAACACAAGAAATATGGTGATGGTTCACATGTGACATGGTGGTGGGAGAACATTGGATACTACAAAAATGTAAAAAAAATTTTTTTAAATTTTAATTTAAAATAAAGGCGAAAATACTCATTCACATGGAATAAAAAGATACCTATAAAAATGGTAAGACTTTGTTAAAAGAAATCAAAAGACACACACAAAAAATGGGAAATATTCCTTGCTCATTAATTGGAAAAATCAGCATTGTATAAATGGCCATCCTACCTGAATCAATACAGAGAGTCAATGCACTCCCAATAAAAATATCAATGATACTCTTCAAATAAGTGGAACAAACATTTCTAAAGCTCATAGGGAGTCAAGCTACACTATAAAGCCATCATGATTAAAATAACATGGCACTGGAACAATAACAAACACTTAGATCAATGTAATAGAATAGAGAGTCCAGAAATAAATCCACATCTATATGGGCAGCTTAAATGGGCCAAAGAATGTACACTGGAACAAATAAATCCTCTTGACTATCTTGTGGGAAATTGGAAAGTCAGTTGAAAAAGAATGTCACTATACCATTATTTCATATCACATTTAAAAATCAACACAAAATAAATAAAAGACTTGGAAATAAGAACTGAAACAAGAAAAATACTTCACAACATAAGCTTCAATGATGATTTTAGGGAAAAGTAAGGGAAACAGAATCTAAAGAGCTGAGACTACATTAAACTGAAAAGTCTAAAGAAAGAAACCATAACTAAAATGAAAAGACAGCCTACTGAATAGTATAAAATATTTACACACCATACATCTGCCAAGGGGCTGATATAAAAGTTCTACAAAGTACTCAACTCAATAAAATAGAAAACAAGTAACTGAATAAAAATGGACAGAACTAAATACATACTTCTCCAGAGAAGACATGCAGATGGCCTACAGTGACATGAAAAGATACTCAACATCACTCATTATAAATAGAAATCAAAATCACAATGAGACACCACCTCCTATCAGTGAGAGTGGACCACATCAAAAAGCCCAGAAAAAAAAGTACTGGCAAGAGAAAAAGGAACTCTTGGTGAAATGTAGACAGGTTTTGCCCCATGAAAAGCAGTGTGGAAGTTCCTCAGAAGACTTAAGATGGCTCTTCAGGGATCTAGTAATTTCAGTCCTAGACATCTATCTCCAAAGTAAAAAACACCAGCTTGAACTTAAATCATCACTCCCGTATTTATTACAGTACTATTTACAATAATTAGTTATAGAA
Organism: Uropsilus gracilis; assembly: GCA_004024945.1. NCBI lineage: Eukaryota > Metazoa > Chordata > Mammalia > Eulipotyphla > Talpidae > Uropsilus > Uropsilus gracilis. The sequence goes on along the minus strand of PVHY01000644.1, from coordinate 153,180 downwards.
ACAACAGAAGAGTACAAAAACAGATGAGTAGATAAAAAAAGATACGGTATATTTACATAATGGAAAATTACTCAGAGATTAAGAAAAGAAACTCATGCCATTTGTGGCAACCTGGTTGGACCTGGAAAGTATTATGCTAAGCAAAGTAAGTCATAAGGAGAGAGATAATTACCAGATGATATCACGTATATGTGTGACATAAAGAAACCAAATAAAGGGTCAGATAAAGAGATGCTCAAGAATTAATCCTTGAAAGTTGATTATAGAATTGAAGCAACCAGATAGGAAGAGAAGTGGGGTGAGAAAAAAGAGAAGGGGAGCACAACAAGCAATGGTGGTGGGCTATGGGTGATTTGGTGGTGGGTACACTGTGATAAGAAAAATTCTTATAAAAAAATGAAGGGAAACCACTGAAAATGCCAGTGACCAAGGAAAATTACCCTATGGATGAACACCCAATGGAGGAAGGCAATCTTCAATCTTCCAAAGAAGTTGTAAGCCAAAAATCAGAAAGAAGGGTTAAAGGAGAATTGACTGACTTGGCCAAGGATTTAAAGAATACCCCAGTTAGACATTTGGCCCCTGAAAACATGGTGAGTTGGAAAGGCTTAGAGAAGAGATGGGGGGAAACAAAAGAATAAGAAACAAGTTTATGATGATGCATTGAAAACAAAGGGAAGGGGAGGAGGGTGAGATATTTGTTCTTTAATGTAAAGTTAATGAAAATAAAGCATTTAGGGCTTTATTTAAAATTTAAATTCTACCATTTACCAGAAAAAATTATAGCAATTATTGAAATATAATAGATAATTATCAAAAAGGTAAAAAAAAAAAACCACACTCAATATTTTTGATCCCCTAAATTACTAATAGCAGTTACTAGAGGTATTGTGTTTTAAAATGTACATACAAAAATGAATTCAATAAGGCTTCCACTAAAGTTATGAGACTGGCAGGGCACGGTGGCTTGTGCCTGTAAGCATCAGCCTATCAAGCGACCGGGGCCAGGGATCGCGGTTCAGAGTCCGCCTGGGGCCCGTAGCGAGACCTAGTTCCTTCCAAAAAAAAAAAAAAAAACAGCTGGGCGTGGTGGCGCGTGCCTGTAATCCCAGCTACCTGGGAAGCTGAGGTTGGGGATTGCTTGAGTCTGTGGTACCCCAGGCAACAAGAGCCCGCGGCTCCACGGGCTTAAATAGCGAGACCTAGTCTCAAAAAAAATTAAAAATAAAATTAAAAAATAAAGTTTTGAGACTGAAGAATTCTGTAAAGTCCACAGAGCACTGAGTCGAAGGGTTCATACCTGAAATTATGTGCAACCCATCACATACATATGCAATTTTCTAGAAAGTGTTGCATAGCTTTTTATATTCAGATTTAAAAAGGGGTTTTTATGACTATTCCTTTCAACAAAACAAATTAAAAATGATTGTTCTGGGAAAGAAGTATTTACTTGCAAATTAGTAATATTTGGCTTAGTAAGACACTAACTCTTGTTACCAAGGAAAAAAGATCTATTTAGTTTTATGATTTAGTATCTTGTCTTTTCTACTTCACAGTGGGTTGGGAGATAAGATTAGTTTATGCAAGTTTCCATTGCCAATCAGGTGTGGTTTACATTTCTAAGATAACAAGGAGAGAACTAGGTTTGCAAATTCTATTTTTAATCTCCATTACTGCTCATTATTTTTGTTTCTTGTTTAGTTCAATACAAATTTGGAAGATCTCCTTTCTTAAGTTGCTTCATGGTTTTGACTTGGTAAATGTAAAGCAAAAATAAAGAAACCTTCCACAAAATCTTTAGTTCTATTTTGTGATGAAATTTGAGGATTGTATAGCAAACATTTTTACTGAATTTATTTTAAAACGAACATGTAATTAAAAGGATTTTGGCAGCTGTATTGTTCAAGGTTCTCACCAGAATCAGCCAAAAGAATTCACACACACATACACACACACACACACAAACACACACACACAGAAAGAGATTTATTATGAGCAGCTGGTTCACACCATTATGGAGGCTGGGAAGCGCCTTTGTAGGTGTGAGGTTCAGTAAAGCTAGTGATATAGTGAATTTCAGTCTTAGACTGAGGTAGAAAGCCTGAGAACCCAATATTGGAGGCAGGAGAAGATGACTACTACAGCTCAAACATAATGAATTAGCTTTCTTCCACCTTTTTATTCAGTTCAGGTCCTCAGTGAATTAAGGACCACCCACATTGGTGAGAGCAATGTTTTTCAACTCAGCTCATACACACAAATAATATTTTACCAGGTATCTGTGTATCCGTAAACCTAATCAACTTTACACATAAAACTACGATAGCAATCCTATATTAATATTCATTTTCATTTAAAAGGGGAATCCTATACTTATAGGGACCTTTGAAACAATAATTTATTTCTGAAATCATAGTCATATTTAAGTAGCCGTGCTGACAAAATTTTATTTTGTGGTCTATGTTCTAGGAACTTTATTCTTAACTACCACATTACATTTACTTACACACTTTAATATAAATTAGAAATGCTTTTTGGTAATTAGGTATGTATCGCTAAAGAAAGAGGTACTTTTAAACATATTAATAGTATGAGGAAAGAGTTATTGTGGGAAATAATTTTTCTGGCAAAGAAGGTAGAAAGAGTGGGGGCATATTTTATTAAATACCAATTTTGAACTCTGCTCCTCCAAATGAACTGAATAGGAAATAGATTTCCAGGCAGTTTCTGAGTCTAGTTATTTCCAGGTAGGAAAAGAAAAACACTCATTCTAACTGGAATAATGAGTGTACTTGATACAAAATGTAGAAAAATATTTCACTTACCTACTGCTACCCTCAAAATTTGATGGCTTTGAACAATAGCCATTTTATCATACATCATGATCTTGCAATTTTACATCAGAAATTTGGCCCAGGCTCGTGGATTAAAATTTTACCATTTCTTTTTCATTTACCAGTTAGATTACTTTCATAAAGAAATATTTTTCCTCATCTATCATTTTATTAACTAGTAATACCCTTCATAAAGGTAAGATAAAAACTTCATTCTTTCACTTGTCAGTTTTCATGATAATGAAGTTTTCCTTTCATTCTTCAAAGATAGCAGGTTTAGAAGAAAAATATCATTAATAATGCATTTGATGGCTTTCAAATCACTGCAAGTTTTCATCTTACTGATCTCAAATTATTTCATCTTTGACCAGTTGTAGGAGCTTTTCAACTTGACTCCTGGATGTTTTGATATAATGTCAAATGGTCTTTAATAACTCCCTTGCTTTTCCTTATAGGAAGATGTTGCAGGTTTATCTTGAGAGCTTGTTTGGAGGTTCTAGCAGGGGAGCGCAGCTACTCGTATACCCTCGACCGAAGAACAGTCAGTCTCTAGTCTCTATTCGGGGAAGGCCGTCCTCTTCGACAGAGCGCGCAGCTTCGGGAGGGACGCACATGGAGCGGTGAGGGAGGAAGGAGACACCGGCCTAGCCAGCCAGATCAGAGGAATCAACCCTGGCGATCAATGGGGTGACAGATGTCGCAGCCAGATCGCCCTCACATCCATGTTGCAGGTTTATCTTGTACATTTCATAGCCAGGCTGGAATCTCTCCTTTTCCCAAGCAGTACTGTTTTCCATAAGTGGTAAATGATATTTCAACCTCGGAAGTAAGAACATGTATTGAGGTTGTAAAATTCTAGACCTTTGCAGTGGAAAGAGGAAATATATATGTTATATCTGTATGTAAATAGTGTGTATGTGTATCAAGCCTTATAAGTTTACATGCGATATTTCCAATTCAATTAAAGACTGTGCTACACTTCAGGATTTTTGCTTTAAACTTTGTGTTACCTCTGTATTTCCTTTCTTTTACTTCAGAACCCTGGTTCTCAAACAAACAGGAAACAATAGTTTCATCCTATTTTCCCAACAAAATGCACATAGCAGAAAAAAACCCTATTACTCCAACACAGATACTGAAAAGTTAAAAAAAAGTATATATATGTATCACATTTTAAGAGGTGTACATTGATATTTATAGCCATTGTATAGCAATTCCATACTACACTATTTTTTTTAACCTCATATAATCTTTGCTTTATAGTAACTATACAGTTAATACTCATTATTTGCCCTTACAAGAAGTTCATCCTCTAATAGCTTCCTCTGGAACACTGATGAGAACAGCAACTACAGAGTTCTTACATGTTGTTAATAGTTGATCTGTGTCTTATATTTGCAACATACTTACAAAAAATAGTGCCTTAGATCATATTTTATTTCCTTGAGCATCCAAATACAAACTTTCCATTTTCTTTTAGCATAAATACAGTTGCTGTTGAATACTGTGATAATAATACAATTTTCTTTCACTTATGGACCACAGATGCTTTTATCTAAATGTCCAAGGAATTAAATATTTTTTCTGTAAAGTCTAAATTTTACTAAAATTTGTTATATTATATTTACTAAAATTTGTTATATTAACTTTCTCTCCACTTTCATCTTTTTTTTTTTTTTTTTTTGAGACTATGTCTTGCTATTTTTGCCTGTGGAACCGCAGGCTCTTGTTGCCCGGGGTACCACAGACTCAAGCAATCCCCAGCCTCAGCTTCCCAAGTAGCTGGGATGACAGGTGCGCGCCACCACACCCAGCTATTTTTTTTGGAACTAGGTCTCGCTAAAGGGCCCCAGGCAGGACTCGAACCGCAATCCCTAGCCCCGGCCGCTTCATAGGCTGAAGCTTACAAGCACGAGCCACCGTGCCCGGCCTCATCTTCTATTCTTCTTATGGCATTTTGGTATGCTTATTTCCTGTGTGTTTTATTCATGTTAATTTTTTCCCCTAAATTTCTCTGAACATTTGGAATTGTGTCACTTCTTTTCTGAGTTTTAAACTCTGGTTTATGTTGTTTTCACATGCTTTGTATCATTTTAGGCTACCTAGTTTATATAAAATTTATATGTTGCTATCTATACCCCTATGCATTTTATGTAGTTATTACTATCTTTCATACACTCAATAAATTATTGAGTAGGGTACTATGTGCAAAAAACACATTGTAGCCCAAAGTTGACTTACAGAAGGGTATCCGGCATTCAGAGATGAGAAAAAATAAATTTGCACTGCATAAGACATCCAATTTGTGGTAATTTGTTAGGGCAACTTGTGGCTCTTTATTTTACACTCCTTTAAATTCTTGTTTTGTCATCAAACAAAATCCTACTTATGACTCCTTTCAATTTTTCCAGGTCAATGAGTGCTATAGAACTGCCCTCCTTCCAACACTGAAATGGAAAAGAGTGTTCCATATTGGACCTAATGATTTAGAGGCCCAATTTGGCTCTTTTCCAGCTATCCTTAACCTCAAAGGATAAGTCTATGTCTATGGGACCAATAAGACCTGTCAGTTTAGAATCTTTTACATAATACTTTTGAGTTTCTGGTCCCTAAATTACTGTTCTCAACTCCAAGAGGGCCAATAGAGACTGGTGGGGGGGGGGTATTTCCCACTGAGAATCAAGAGTGTTTCCAGGATTTATATCCTTAGACCCAATATTTGGACAAAAGATCATAAAACTAATTGGGGACCAAGCAATGTGATGTAAATAAATACAAGATGCTTTTTAAAATTTAATTTTAGAGAAACAACAAATAACTTCTTAGCATAAATAAGTTTCAAATATTGCACGGGATATACCTATACTAAAAAAAGGGTTCAATTAATCTAAAATTCAAATTTAACTGAACATATTTAACAAAACATGGCAACTCTATGTGGGACGAGAGTAAGACATTTCAGCAAACAGACCGTATGCATGAATACAAGGACTTCAATGGTATCAAACTGAGTGGTAGAAAGTGGTAAAAGATGACAATATACATGAACAAAACAATTTTCAGGTCACCCACATTCTGTCTGATATACAGGAATTCTAAATCCAACTTGACTTTCCAGATCATTTTCAAAATAGCATATTTTTAATTGTACTATAGATACAATGCTTAAATATTTAGCCATATGGTATACTCATTTCCATTTTCTCTCTTGTCACAGCTGCACAAATATGAAGGTCTAGAACTATTGAAGAAAATTGCACCAAGAAAATGAATAATTATGATCAATCAAATTAAAGGAATGAAAAAAATTAGTGGATGAGGAAGTTAGGCTGGGTGCAGAAAGTCAGGTTGGGTCAGGGTGCCACAATTCAATAAGAAACTTGAGAGTTCAGAAAACCAACACAATGCAAAAGCAAAGGACAAAAAGCCCGCTCCCAGAAAACAGAACAAGTAACCTAAGAGACCCCATAGACTTCAACCAATCCACAAGAGAGGCACGGAATGATATGGGGAGATTGGGACTACCCCCTTTTAAATTTTTTTTCACTATGGGTTCTTTTGCCTGCACCCAGCAGCTGCTTGGATATCAAACCGTAGCGACCAGGATAGATCAGAGGCTTATTTTTAGATACAGGAAAAACAAACTGAAAGAGTCCAGACCCTCACAGGTGTTCCAAATGGAAAAGAGCCCCACTTCCGCTACTCAAGGAGCTTTGTGGCGTTTACCTCAGTCTTAGGGCACTTTGGTCGAAAATGCCAGGTAGTGTTTTTGACTCCCTATCCTGTCACTCCAGTTGGCACCAGATGAATCCAACCAACACAGGTGGATCTCGTGCAGGTCTCTCTGAGGCAGGCCTATCGAGTTTCACTGTGGCTCCACACTTCACCAGGGTCACCTCTCCTCCGACTTCACACAGCTCTAGATCCTCAGGAACCCAAGAGCTGGGGAGGTGAGAAAGCTCCAAAGGACTCAGCTCCTGGGTCCTTCTCCTGAGGTCGAAAACCTCAGTGCCTGGTGCCAATTTCCAGGTTCTCACTCTCATTCCGCTCTCCAGGCTCCTCTCCAATACTGTATCTCTTCCCTTCTTCTGCCCCCTTCCTCTCTTTTTATATACTTTTCTTTGCATCCAATTTACAACCAAACCCTTGGTGGTCTGTACCTCCCTTTTCTCTCTGGGCCTCGGGAGTCACCACCTCAGGACCCTTCATTAGCATAATCACCAAGTCTGCCCTGATAATCACTTTAAGGTAAAAAGAGGAAGTGGCCTTATCTGGCCTCAGGCTAGTCTTAGTCTGTGTCTTTCAGATGCAGGTGATAGCTATGCCCACATTACTTTCTCAGTGAAAGGAATTGGGTCCATATTGGGTCCCCAGCTTCAGAAACACCCAATGTCCTAGCTTATACTTCTTGCCCACTAAACTCCTACACCACTAAATACCCATATAAACCTCTGCTTTATGCGCCCCCTCAGCTCTCTACTCAGAGCTTTCCTGTCTTTCTTCTTATCTAACAATAAATCTCTTGCTTTCTGCCTAAATCTGGTCTTGAAGTTAAATTCTTTGTTCTTTGAGACAAGAGAGCCCTTTGGGGTCCAATTTCAGTAGGACAGCAAAAACCATTCTGCTAGATGAATTCATGTGCAACATTAGATCTGTTTGACTATAAAGTAAATACTCTTCATCACCAAAATAATTTACTTCTTATAAATAGTAATGTTTTGAAAACATCATTTAACATGCACGCATTTTTAGTGCATTTCATGGGACAGCAAAGACAGATATAATGGAAATGCCAGTTATTCAGATTTTCACCCTGAATTGTATAGATCCAGACACCTGATTGTACAAATGCACCCACATACTATAGAACTGTGGGTTCATGTTATAAAATTCAAGAGTGATTTATAAGACCATTCCAACAGTTTACAACCTATGTATTTTGACAATATGCTATAATTCCTCTTGAAGGAAAACATCAAGAGAATCAAATTACACCTGAGAAAATTGTCCAAAGTATAATGAACAAAGGGATTACATATTCTTAGGGTAATAGTTCCATCAAATTGTCTAGATGAATTGTCATAGTACACTCTGAGAACAATCCCGTCGACAGGGAGAGGCAGTACATGTGGTTTTAAGTGCAATATACCTAGATTTTTTTCTCCTTATTAATTAAGCTTCTCAGAAAGGTTGAGACTATACAAGTTAAACATTTAGCACTGTACGGTTACACTACCTATATACAATACAAATGCAACAGATTCCAAGGTATCAAATATGATATTACAGGACGCTACTTATTCCCACTGTGCTACTTATCATTGTGTTTAAGAGCTAACCTGGAGATACAGACCACTAGAGCGCTTCCCAGGCAAGAGGCGGGTACAAGTTACCATGACAACCGCGCTCCCCAAGACATTTTCCGCCTGCGCGTCCCTGAAGAAGAAAAAGGCTTAAGAGGCGTATTGCGTCATCACTACGCGCTCGTTTGGTTTTTCCGAGCTGATTTGGATGGTCCCGACCCGGCTACCGTCGCCCCCACCAGGAATTATTTATTTCTTTACAATCTTTGTTCCTTCGGAGTGTGGTTGCAAAACCGTAAGTACTGAGGAAAGCAAGAAAGAGAACGAGGTAGTGAGCATTAGAAGAGATGGCGCCGCACACACCTCTGAACCTGTGTTTTCTTATCCTGGCAGCTTCCTTTCAGCTGAGCTCGCGCAGCGTCAACTTCCGGGCGGGTGCCCGCCTGCACGGCCTCTGCCGCTCCCCTTCTTTGGCCTCTTTGTGTCCCTGCAGTGTCGAGGCGCGGGCCCTGGCACGTCCTTTCTCGGGCCCGGGAGCAGCATAGTGTAGGGAACCTCTCTGTGGGCGGGCGCGCGGCCCGCAGGGGGGTTAGATTGGGGAACGTGTCTGCGCGTGCTGGGGTAAGAGGAGGTTGCACGAGGGTCAGCTTTGTGGTTCGAGGAAGTAGGAGCGGGTGTGTGTGTGTGTGTTGGCGGGGGAGGGTGGGGTCTTTGAGGGGGTGTAAAAAGATAAATGGACATTTTTAAAAAGATGTCCCTGTCCACCCTTTGCTCGTTGTGGCCTAACAATGAGGCGCAGCCATAATAGTAATCCTGAGCCACAGACTTCCTGGCGGCTCTTAATTGTATTGGGACCAGGCTGCTCTCTCTGGTTTTGTATTTTGCATTGTTTTTATGGCCTCTTTTTCTCTTTTCCCTCCTTAGATAGTTCAGTCAAAGGTCCCAGTCTCACGGGGTGGTGGTTTCTATCAATATGAATCTTTTCAACTTGGACCGTTTTCGCTTTGAGAAAAGAAATAAGATTGAGGAAGCACCCGAAGCAACCCCTCTTCCCTCCCAGCCTGGCCCTTCTTCACCAATTTCCCTTAGTGCTGAAGAGGAGAATGCTGAAGGTGAAGTTAGCAGGGCAGGCACCCCTGATTCTGATGTAACTGAAAAAACAGGTGAGTGAGTTATAATGTTGCAAATCGATGTAGCATCTGGCAGTATTTTGAAACGAACAAGACAGATGAGATTGTCATTTTGGATGTCTTGTGTACTGATGCATTGTCCACCAAAGTGCCCTTTTATACACATCTTTAGGACTGCCATAGGCACCTTATAACTTCAGCCGAGTAGTTACCTATAGTTTCACTTTATGTCTGTTTTTGAAGTGTGATCCAATGATGGGAGCTGAAGTCTGTATTTAGGTCAACCTTAGGTCAGGATGGTTGATACTGGAGCTGGAAAGAGGTGATTCAGTACTCAGAATTTGAGGCTGCTATTTAGCTAGGAATTTACATTCATTCTAGTAATCCTCCAAAGCGTTCATCATTGAATACCTGTTAAGAGCCAGACTTAACAGGTATTCTTTATGGTGAATGAACCATTTTTAATCTCATCTGCAGATGGGAAGAAACCAAAGTAATTTCTTAATTTATTTTTTTTTTGAATAGGTAGCAATTAGGATATGTTTGGACTCTTTTTATGTTTTAGGCATAGTCTTGAGTGCTTCATGCTCTTTGTATTTGTGCAAATACAAAGTTTTGCTGAAATGAGATCCATGAAGTTAATAGCATTACGAAGTTGGTGAACCCAGAACCTAAAACCAAGCAATCTAATTCCTTAGTATAAACTTAATCACATCCATTATACAGTTTATTGTGAAAATAAAGTTAAAAATTGTAATGTTTAGCTATAACCTTTTTTGTACTTTTTCACAAGAAATTTTTTAATTAATTGACTGATGAGATTGGGAATATATAGGTCATCATTCGTAGTATTCCTCCTTTTTTTACTACTCTTTCAACTGTGATGGCGGAGTATTTAGTGTGACTTAAACATGGTGGAGTGATAGGGTAGTCAAGATTAAATGGTAACTACAAGCCACATGTTGAAAGGCTGTTTAAAGAATTTTGAACTTGACTGAATTCTCTAGGGAACCACTGAAGATTTTCAAGTACAGGGATGACATCCCTGTATTCTTTCTTTGAACAAATACTTTATTCACATAGTATGCCATAGCCAATGTCTAAATATCCAGTTACATTGAAATTTTGACATTAGATACTGTAATCTCTTTCTTACGTAGAGAAGGCAAGCAAGACCAGGGAGTAAGAATGGGATTTTGTGCCTTTAAAGCTTCTGCTTCTTTATTTTAGTTTAGTGGGACATTGGACAAGTCACTTAAAATTTAAGGTCCACAAGTTTTTACCTAATTTCTAAACTGGTGCAGCCATAATAGTGATCCTGAGTCACAGACTTGCTTGCGACTCTTAATTATTTTAGTTTCTTAATCAGTACTGAAATGATTTTTAAAATTTTTCTAATCTGGTGTTCCTGTTTTACTATGTGGAGATGTCTTTATTCTTTATTGGAACTTTTTCCATTATAAATTCCTTTTGAATCTATTACATAGGAATCACATGGGCAGTCTTGTTGACACTGACAGTTATGAAAATAAGGTTTGTTCTTTTAATGATGAGAAATATCCTACTAGGAATAGAGAAGTTTGCTCTAAGAAAAGATTGTTTTAAATGATACTGAGAATCTTGAAAACTAAAGCTAAATTTGGATTTTATGTTACCGGTTCTAGGGAATCACTAAAATCAATCTTGTAGTCTTGAGTACTACACATTGTTAGAGGGTTTGCTAAAGGGAGAGGAATTGCTAGGAAATTTATACAAACTTGATGGCAGAAGAAATGGAGGAGAAAGTAATAGGAGACATTTTAAAGTAAAAAAAAAGGGCAAAGTTTTTTATAACTACATCCATGTTAAGAATGAATTAAATGACTTTTAGGAATTTTGGTTTAGGAAATTTTTGAAAAAGTAGTTCTGTAACTCAGAAGAGGTAAAAAATAACTTTTGTAAGCATGCCTTTAAAAATTCAAATAACAGTCAGAAATGGTGCTGTCCCTCCCTCACTCCCACTCCCATTGCATGTGGGAGCAGATAGGCCAAAGACAACCTCGAATGAGGAGGTAAGTGCCTGAGTCTTTGACCTTGGGCTTCTGGAGAAGACAGGACACTGAGAATTTAAGATTAGAACTGGATATGGGTGGAGATTGGGGAATATGACTATTGGGATAATAGAGTATTAGAGTCTAAGTCACTTTATAAGATAGAATTGCTTTTAGTTAATTCTATCATCTTTTTCAGTTAATTTGGTTTTCGTATAATGCGTGATAAGATTTAATGTCATACCTCCCTCCATTAGCTGTGCCACAGCCACAGTGTAATCCAGAGTTCCATCTTATCTTCTTTTCCCATTTGGTCCTCTACTCCTCACACACTGCTCGTATTTGTATATAATTGCTATATTTCATTAGGGTTTGTGAAACATTACTTTTTCCAGAAGATTTTCTGCTGATCATTCTTTGAATTAACAACACCCTGTTCCACATTTACTATACTATATTTTCCTATGTAGTATAGCTTTAGTGTGTTTTCCTTTATATTATTTATGACTTCCTAACATTGGATTATATATTTATGCCTCCCTTATCATAAAATCCCCAAGAATGGAGACTTATTTTTCTTCTTCACCTCATAATCCCTGTTGCTCAGAATAGTGACTAGTGTGGAGTATGCCCTTAGTAAATGTATGTTGAAGAAAGGAATATTGCATGTTTTTAATGAATATAAGTGGATGTTATTAGTACTTTGTATATATTTTTTTAATGTTCTTGATAGGGTGCGCCCCCCCATTAGAGTGCGCCCCCCCCCCCCCTTGGTGTGTTACCTCCCTTTTCCCTCTGGGCCAGACTTCGACCTCAGGACCCTACATTACATAACCCCAGTCTGCCCTGGTTACTTTTAGAGTAACCACTTTACTCTCCAAAGGGGGGAACTGGCCTCAGGCTAGTTTTAGTCTCTGTTTTTCAGATGCAGGTATCTGCAATGCCCATATTTGGAACTGGGTTCATCTTTGGGTCCCGGCTTCATTCTTACTGTATGATCGTTAAACAGTCTCATAGCCATTGGGTATTTTTCAGTCACATATATTTGATGAAACTACTTTCTATGTAGGCAGCTGCCCTTAATCTAGCCTTTTAACAGTAGGGCATATCTACTGTTTATAGACACTACCCACCTCTGGATTATTTTACTGTCACAATGCTCAGGATTATCAGTGATTGTTATTTAGATGTTATTTATCTTTATTTTCTTTGTTTTGGAGTGGGTGTGACTTTCTTACAAATTTTTTTAAAGAGATGTAAAGATGACAGATAAATGAAGAGGGCCTACTGTGTTTTGTGTAAATGCATAAAAATAACGGGCACAGAATGATCCTGAAAGAATACCAGAAGAAAGGACATATTAAGTATGTAGTTAAAATGGTACAGTATAGCTCATAAATAGGGAATGAGTATGAAGCAGAGGGAGAGATATTAAGCAGTGTGAGATTATAATCTAATGATAACGCACTAAATTATCCTTCTGGAGAGGGTCAGGAAAAGTCACAGAGAAGTGATTTTAAGTAGACTCTAAACAGTGAATCATTGCCTTCTTTGGCAAGGAAGGAAAATAAATTCTACCTTAAAGAGTGCATGGGTAAGGCATGTTTATCTATTAAGAGGAGATAGTGTTAGTACCATCTATGAAGGGCAGAAAAAAAGATGAAACTAAAGATGGAAATGTAAATTGTTGCCTTGTGACACTTAGGAGGGTGGGTGTTATTTGGTACTAGATATAGAACATTTCAGTATTGGAAGTTTAATGATGAAGCTATGGCATTAATTGAAGGCAAAATATGGGGAGATGATAGTAAATATGACAGAGGTAGCAGTTTTGGTGTGTTTTATAAGACGTAAATTTGATAATATTTGGTGATCAATTAAATGTGGAAGATTTAAGGGTACATGAAAGCTGAGTTACTGACACTATTAAGTGTTTTAGGCAATAGGCTTAGGAGGAAGATGCTAAAACATACCAAGTTTGAGTTACATCTCATTTCAGTAGCAATGGCTGATAGAGATTTGAACTCACACACAATAGTCAAAGAAGTATGGTTAGCAAAAGATGTCCTAAGCAAGGTAAATAGTATAAAATAGTGTCATTTAATGATGGACACAGGAATGAACACCGCTTAAAGAAACAAAGGATGACTAGAAAAGTTAAAAGAAAATGATAGTGCTTTAGAAGCTAATGAAAGAAGAGTTTCCAGTTTGATAGCAAACAATATCAGATGCTTTGAGGAAAAGTTGGGTGAGAATTGAACAGTCACCTCTTTTCATGAAAATTAAGTTACTGTTAGCATTTAACAGTTTCAGTAGCAAGGTGAGAAGGTTAAGACACCTCTTTCAAGAAACTAGTGAGAAGCATGGTTTCAAACAAATAGCAGTGTCAAGAAAAGATGTTTCAGGATTGGTAAGAATTTAGCGTGTTTGTTGACCAAAGCAAAGAAGCTAGTGGTGAGGGTGAAAAAGCCTCTGCTTAAGAGAGACATCAAAGGAATGGATAAGTTATACCCAGATGGGTAACTTTGTAAAAGAATAGAGACTCATTTTATTTTGGTGGGGGTTGATGAGTGAAGGAGATAAAAGTAGATGAATTCATAGACTATTTTGAGGTTGAAATGGAGGGACGTTTTTGTTTTTGTTTTTGTTTTTGTTTTGAGACTAGGTCTCGCTATTTTTGCCCTTGGAACCGCAGGCTCTCGTTGCCCGGGGTACTACGGACTCAAGCCATCCCCAGCCTCAGCTTCCCAGGTAGCTGGGATTACAGGCCCACGCCACCAGCCCAGCTATTTTTTTTGGAACTAGGTCTTGCTACGGGCCCCAGGCAGGACTTGAACCGCGATCCCTAGCCCCGGCCGCTTCATAGGCTGAAGCTTACAAGCACGAGCCACCGTGCCCGGCCTGGAGGGACGTTTTTTACACGCTTGATGAATTTCTTTTCTTGGACAAATAGATTCCCTCCTAAAGCAGTTGTGATTTCAGTATAATTGTCATGTTGAAACTTAACAGTTGTTAATAAATGGGGGGAAAATTTAAAAATTATACCATAAATCATTTTCTTTGCTTAAATTTTCTCTAAAGTCCCTGCTAGCAGTAAAATGGATATGATCCTTTAAATGATAAAACTGATTTATCATTTTAACTTCATTACTCTATAGCTATTTGATAATACTGAGAGTCCTTTTTAGATGTATGTGGCTGAAATTAATCAATACTGTCTTTGATTAGTTATTCTGGTTCTTAGTGTCTGGTAGTGTTAGTTGAAAGGCAGTACTTTTTAATGTTGAATTGTACTAGAAATACAATGAAATAAAATTAAATAAAAACCTAAAATATATTTAAATGTAAATATTTTCTGTTTTCCCTCCGTAACTTTTTATTTTGTTTAGCTGTTTTCTTCATATATTAAAAGTTAAATGATACAACATTGTATAGTGAAAAATATTCTGTAATTGTTTTTCTTTTCTGCCTTTTTCTTTTGACTTTTAAAATAGTATGTTACCAGTTGCTATTAAAAAAGGTTGTTTTTAATACTTTTCATGTCAGACTGTATAACCCTTATTCATGGTTTCACATTCTGTAGTTTTGTGGTCTGAAATATTTATGGTAAGATACTGCAAGAGAAACATTCAATAACTCTTATTATAATACATAGTTATTCTGTTTTATTATCAGTAATTGATAATTTTTTAATCAACATTTTGTTTATAAAATGAACTTTATCACAGATATATATGAACATATTAGGAAAGGGTGAAAAGAGGGGTTATCTGAAGGGGAGGCATCAAAGAAAAGGAATAGAGGTCACAGCTTTGCTGTTTTTTTAGACTAGGTCTCACTATTTTTGCCCGTGGAACCGCAGGCTCTTGTTGCCCCAGGTATCACAGAATCAAGCGATCCCCAGACTCAGCTTCCCAGGTAGCTGGGATTACAGGCGCGCGCCACCACGCCAGCTATTTTTTTGAAACTAGGTCTCGCTGTGGGCCCCAGGCGGGACTCGAAGCCCTAACCCCAGCCTCTTCATAGGCTGAAGCTTACAGGCATGAGCAGCTTTGCTTTTTTAACTTTGCACGTATTAGTATATGTGGTTGACCCTTGAACAGCTTGGATTCACTTGTGGACATTTTTTCAATAACATGCAGTTGGCTTTACATGTCCATCATTCAGCTTCATGTATTCAATTAACTGCAGTGTTGTTGTAGGCATGGATGTAGGCAGAACATATGGATGTGCAAGACAGACTCTTAAAGTACTTTTGCGATAGCCTGAATTTTGTCTTCCGAGGGGGTCCTGAACAAATCCTCCCTGGACAACTGTAGTTAAATTTTGGGGGACCCAAAGTTATATGTGCATTTTTGACTATGTGGAGTTCAAATACTTCTCCCCCCCCAAAAAAAAATTGATCAAGGATCAGTTATCTGGGGTTTGGTATTCTCCACGCTTGGAGGTTTGAACCTGTCCCCTGTTGATAACACTATTGTATACTGCAGTTTTTGTAATGACTACGCTCTCATTTTTCCCCCTGTTACAGCAATTCTGTAGTTATAACCTTTTTTAAAAGATGTTTTTGAATGTGTACAGTTGGGGAAATATCTGAAAATGGAATTGTTAAGACTAGAAGGAGGGCCAGGCGCGGTGGCTCATTCACAGTGGCCTTTGATCACAGCCTACAGAGCAGAGCAAGGCCCGGACTAGGAATTGCTTGGTTCTACAGGTTCAAAACCCGCCCAGGGCAGCATAGCTAGACCTAGTCCCAAAAAATAGCTGGGCATGGTGGCGCACACCTGTAATCCTAGCTACCTGGGAAGCTGCGGCTGGGGATCACTTGAGTCCATGGTACTGCGAGCAACGTGAGCCTGTGGTTCCCTGGGCAAAATAGCGAGACCTAGTCTCAGGAAAATAAAAAAAAAAGACTAGAGGGAATATAAGTAGTATTTTTAAAAAATTGTGAAACTACCTTACACAGAAGTTTCTCCTGTTTGTACCAAACAACTGTTTGGCTTTTATGCATTTACTTTTTTATACCAGCCCATAATATTGCAGGCCTTTTTAATCTTTAACAGGCTAATAGGCAATTGTTGCTATATTTTTATTCCTTATTTTTAAACTAGTTAAGTATGTTTTCATGTATATTAACCACTTGGGTTTTTTTCTGTGTCCTTGTGTGTGTGTTTCTGATAAGTGATTTGTAAGTTTCACTTTTATTTTTTGAATTCCCTATTCATTATCTGCCATAGAGAAATTTGTATTTTTATGGTCAGTCTATATTTTTCTTTAATGTTTCAGGTTTTAGAGCCTGATCAGTCATCTCCTGCTGTCGCTTTATAAATATATTCATCTACAGTTTCTTCTAGCACATTTGTGTTAATTGTAGGTAACAAACATAGCAAAATTTACCTTCTAACTACATGTACAGATTAAGAATATCTTGTTGTATAGCCAGTCTTCAGAATTCTTCATTTTACAAAACCAAAACTATTACCAATTAAACAATATTTTCTTAGCCCCAGACTCTGGCAACCACCTTATACAGTCTGTCTCTGAATTTGACTACTCTTGATAATAGTTATAAAAGTAGAGTCATGTAGGGTTTGCATTTTTGTGACTGACTTATTATACCATGCATAATGTCTTAAAGTTTTATCCATGTTGTATCATGTACCAGAATTTTCTTTTTTTTGAGGCTGAATTTGTATTCATTTTGTTTATTCAACCCATGAGTGGACACTTAGGTGTTCTTTTGACTATTACAAATAATGCTGTTTTAAAAATGAGTGAATAAATATCTCCTTGAAACCATGCTTTAAATTCTTTTGGATATATATTTACTTAGAAATAAAGGTTACTACATCATCTGGGAAATCCGCATCTTTTTTTTTTTATAGCAACTACACCATTTTATATGCCCACCTGTAATGCACTAGGATTCTGTTTTCTCTACATATTTGCTAACATTTTCCTGTTTTGTTATTAGTAGCTACTAGTGTAGTGTAGTGTATACACGTTTTTATTAATTTTTTATGCTAAATTTCTTTTTTAACAAGATTTTTTAAAGTAGGATTTCATATGTTTCACTTAATCTTAAATTTCATCTGTATTGTTTGTTATAAAGAGTAAAAAAGATTAATGTGTTCTCTCATTCAAATGTCATTTATAAGTCAGTTGTCCCAGAAACATTTATTTACAAATACCTTTTCTTGCATTTAAAGTGTAATCTTTATGTTTTAGTGATATTAGTTTAATGTGTATTTGTAACTTGTGGCTGTTAATGTGTTCTCTAATTTTGCATTGTTTTATTGTGATTTTAATATTTTTATGTCAATATGATGTGCTATATATATAGCTTTTGTTGATTCTCTTCTTTAACCTGAAAATTTAAAGAAGTGTCAGTTTTTGAGGTTTTCTCTTTTTTATTTCCAAATGTTGGATCTTTTTGTTGAGTTGACCATTTGTATGACAAATGGTCATATGGACAAATGTAGTACCCTTCTTTGTCTATTATTAGTCTTTGTTTTATAGTCTATTTCATCTATATTGGTAGAACTATCCCTGCATGTTTTTGGTTTTCATTTGCATGAAATGTCTTTTTTTACATTTCTTCACGTTTACCCTTTGTGTATCCTTGGGTCTGAAGTGATTATCTAGTATGAGTCTTGTATTTTTATCCATTCAGTTACTGTGTCTTTTTACTGGAGAATTTAGTACATTTACATTGAAAATTATTATATTGATAGGTATGTACTTACTGAATATATTAGCTTTCTGTTAATAGTTTCTGTTCCTTTCTTTTGCTCCTCCTTAATGATTAGATTTACTCTTTTTTACTGGTTTTAGATGTGTTGATTTATTCTCTTTATGTTTTGTTTATTATAGGTCTTTGCTTTCTGGTTACAATGCATTACAATTTGTATTTATAGCAATCTATTTTGAATTATTGATAATTTAAGAGTAAGTACATTTTGAACATTACATTTTTTTAATTTTCCCTTCACATTTTATTTATGTTTTCCATCTTTTTATCTTATATAGCCTTTAATTAAATACTGTGGTTATTTAGTACTTTTGTCTCTTAACCTTTACATTAGCATAAAAGATAAATCTCATCTCTATATTAGAATATTCTAGATTTTATGACAAAGTCATAAGATGCTTAGTGATACATTATGATAGATGTATTGTTGGGCAATTCCACCCTTTCTTGAACTTCACACTGTTGTAGAGTATGATTAACCAAACCTCAATGTGACTACACCAATTTAACAGTAGCAGAGCCTGCTATGCACCTAGACTAAATGATATGTAGCCTATTGGAAACAATGTCTTATGTGCTCTGTCTTTGAATCATCTAAGTGATGATTCAGCTACATAACTATCTTTATACTTAATAGTGAGGTTTATACATACATACATTTTTCTGTTACTTATTAACCTTATTAAGGCCTTTTTCTTCTTTTTTTTTTTTTTTTTTAGACTAGGTCTTGCTATTTTTGCCTGTGGAACTGCAGGCTCTCGTTGCCCGGGGTACCACGTACTCAAGCAATCCCCAACCTCAGCTTCCCAGGTAGCTGGGATTACAGGCGCACGCCACCACGCCCAGCTATTTTTTTGGGACTAGGTCTCGCTCTGGGCCTCAGGCGGGACTCGAACCGCGATCTCTGACCCCAGCCGCTTCATAGGCTGAAGCTTACAGGCACGAGCCACTGTGCGTCTTTGATTCTTGAAGGAGTAGACTTATATAGAAGATAAACCTTATCATTCAACCTTCCCTTAATGCTTGGTTGTCTCTGTAGCCTTTCTCATTGCCCACAATACCTATTTTCTTTTCAATGGCTCCTGCTCATTCATGGTGAATTGTCTTAAAAGTTTTCCAAAGGATAGGCTCTGTCAGCATTGTGATTGCACCTGATTGGAAGCCAGACTCTCAAGGCAGCAGTTTTTATTCTAGCACTGTACTGTTTTCATCAGAATGACTTTGTTCTATAGTTTGAAGTGTGGTGGTGTGATACCACTCTATATATTTTGTCAGGAATACTTTGACTGGGGTCCTTCATGAACCAGTATGAATTTCAGTAGTTTTATTTGTTGAGAGTGCCCTCAAAACTTTCATGGCTGTTGCTTCAGTTTGGTTGTCACTTTGGGTAAAATGACCATTTTAACCATGTCATTTCTGACATTCATTAACAGGAGATATTTTTATGTATATATATTTTTAATTTATATAGTTTGATTTTTTTAAGTGATTTTTTAAATGTGATTAAATATAAAATGTAATTTTTAAATGATTTAAATATATATACATTTATATAGATACATTAAATATATGCACAATTGTCTATCCCAAGGTTCTCCCACCACCTTCTTATCTTGTTATGAATCATCTTAATCTCTTGTGCCCATCCCTCTCCTGATTTTTCTCTCTTCCCCCTGTCTTGCTCTCTTTCAGTTCTGTTCACAGTTTTAAATGTTTCTTGTGCATGTTTGTTTCTCATTTCTTTTAGTAGTATCTAATAAATTTCATTGCACAATTCTCCTCTAAGTTTAAGATGTGATTTAAGATGTGATTGTATGTACAATTTTTTTCTTTACCATATAGTTCTTTGTTTGCGGAGAGGAATACACTTGGGTTTTTTGGTTTGTTTTTTTTTTAATTGATTTTTGTAGTCTTTTTACTGCTTTCTTGTTTTTAATAGTTTTTGAGTGGAATTTTTACAGTGGTAGTTTGTATCTTCTTCCCTAATTTAGATTCTTTTTATATCTCTCACCTAAGTGCTCTAGCTAGGACATAGGATACCATTTGAATAGTATTGATAAAAGTGAATAAGTGAATATTCATGTCTTGGACTTGATCTTTGAGGAAAAGTTTTCAGTTTCCTAACAGTAGCTATAGTCCTATCTGTGGGCTTGTTATATGTGGTGCTTATGTTGAGGTATGTCCCTTCTGTCTACAGCTTTTGTTTTTCTCATAAATGGATTTTAAATCTTGTCAAATGCTCTCTCTGTATCTCTTATATAAATGTATGTTTCTGTCTTTTTGGTTGTTGATATGATAAATGACTGACCCATTTGCAGATGTTGAGGTTTCCTTACATCCCTGGAATAAATCTCATTAATCATGATGTATGAGCCTTTTAATGGTTTGGTGAATTTGGTTTGTTATTTATGTTCATCAAGGATATTTAATTTTTGTTTTCATTTTGTGATGTCATTTTCTGTTTTTGCTTCTAGTAATGTTTGACTTATAAAATGGGATTGACGTATTTTGGTTTTTTGCTAGGGTTTTTTGCTAAGGGTTGATCCTGGGATTGCTTTTAGTAATGTTTGACTTATAAAACGTGATTGAAGTATTTTCCCTTATTTTTTTGCCAGGGTTTAAGAAGACTAGGTGATACTTCATTTTTGAAAATTTGGTGAAACTCCCTAACAAAACCCTCTGATCTTGGGCTTTTACTTCCTGGAAGATTTTGACTACTGTTTCAGTTTCCTTCTTTGTAGTTCATCTGTTTGGATGTTTCATTTCTTCCTGATTAAAGTAATGAAGATTGTGTGCATCTAAGAATTTGTCCATTTGTTTAGATTATATAACTTATGGGCATAAACATGTTCATCGTGGTCTCATAGTTTACTGGAATGTCAAGTTCTTTTATTTTTTTACTTTTTATCCCCTTTTTTCTGTGTTAGTCTAGCAAAAAGTTGTCTAATCTACCGATATTTCAGAGAACTACTTTTTGTGTTCATTGATCCTTGGATTGCCTTTAAAATTTTATTTTGTTTATTTCTTCTGATTTTTATTTCCTGCTGACTTTATTTGTTCTTTTTCTAGTTCCTTAAGGTGGCATAAAGTTAGATTACTTATTTGTACTCTTCCTTCTTTTATTTTTGTTGATTTTCCTCACCATCCTTTTTATCCTATTGTCCTTTTCCATCATTATCAGTCTCATATTTTGTGAATATTTTCCCCCATTTAATAGGTTGTTTTTAATCTTGTATTTTCTTTCACTATTTAAAAATTTTTGACTTGAGGTTATCTCATTGCTTTTTTTTTGTTTTTAATTCCTTTTCGGTGTTGTGTTGCTTTTCCCTAGTTGCCTTCAATGTTCTTTCTTTGTCATGAATAGTTGGTTGTTTCATTACTATGTATCTTGGTATAGGCTTCATAACTTTTAGAAACCAGGTGTTAATTTAGATTCAGAGACTTGTATGTTTTCTTCCCCAGGTTTGGGAAATTTTCCTGTACTATTAATTATTTGGATAAGTTCTTTTACTTCCTGTCTGGTTCCAGCATTGTTCCTGCCAGGGTCAGTGGTCAGTGACACCCCTTTGAAAGCAATTGCAGAGTACAAAATCAGGATGATCTAGCTCTTCTCTCATTTCTGTGATCCTGTTATCCTTTAGTTGCCTTTCCTTATGGACTCAATAGGTCTTGAAGTTTTTTAATTTTTTTTTCTTTGTATTTCTTTCACTTCCATGTGGATCTTTTTTGCATTATTTATTTGACATCACTGATAATTTAGTCCTCCATCTGTCAATTCTGTTTCTATAGCTTCCTGGTGGGTTACCTAATCTTGTTAATTTTAAGATTGTTACATCTTCACAAAAACTTCTATATTATAATCTGAACAAAGAGAGAAATAGGAGAAAAGGTGAGTATATAACCAAGTTCATGAAACTGTAGTTCTTATACTCACTAAGAATTTTTTAGCTCCAAATAGATATATAAAAGGCTAGTTTTGAAATGATTATTCTTAATTTTGAATATTGAATATTTTAAAGGAAAACAGACTGCATTTTGATATACCCCTTTCAAAATAAAAGTTGACACTTTCAGCCGAGCACGGTGGCTCGTGCTTGTAAGCTTCAGCCTATGAAGCGGCCGGGGCTAGGGACCGCAGTTCGAGTCCCGCCTAGGGTCCGTAGCAAGACCTAGTTCCAAAAAAATAGCTGGCGTGGTGGCACACGCCTGTAATCCCAGCTGCCTGGGAAGCTGAGGCTGGGGATGGCTTGAGTCTGTAGTACCCCGGGCAATGAGAGCCTGCGGTTCCACAGGCAAAAATAGCAAGACCTAGAATAAAAAAAAAAAAAAAAAGTTGACACTCATTTTCTTGTGCCTATCTTCTTTTGCTATGCCGCATTTCATTGTTCTTCGTAGATAATATAGGTTGTTTTAAAAATTTTAATGTCTGTGACAACCCTGTATCGGTAAATCTGCTAGTGTCTTTACTTTTACTGGAGTTGAACTGTAATTTTATTATTTGATGTGATTATCAAAACTTATCTGATTTGTTCTAATGCAAAGTTCTTTACCCAGGTCACATTAAATATATTAAGAAAAACTTATTTTGGGAAAAATGCAATTTGCTTTTCAATACTGCCTTGTGCCTCGTAATGATACTTCAGATAAATGATGGTGGCCCCTATGTATATGCTAAGTGTATAGTGTGGCACACCATTTACATTTGTGTAAATATACTCTTTGTATCCAGTGTACACATAATGGGAAAGTTCACTAGGAATGTACTTTTATAATATATCCTGATTATTAAATGAGGTATACTTAACAGTGTTACTAGGACTTCATGATAGGCAGTAAAGAAATTTCTTTGTTTTAGTAACCTCCAGGAGAATAGTGGTTATGTAGGGCTTGCTAATCTTATTTACCAATATGCTAATAATAATGATTAAACAGTTAATGGGGATGACTAAGAGTTTTAGAGTATATCGATTTAGACTTCTGAACTGCGATTTCATATCTGTTACTTTCTCCTGTTTGGCTTTGGACATGTTTCTTTCTCTAAGTGTTCATAAAAGTTTATCTTGCGGTTATTATAAGAATCTAAGGTTATGTTTTACTTGAGGGCTTGATAGCAATCTTGAAAGTAGCTAATAGTAACTTGCTTTTTAAATGCCTTTGAAATAAAATTTCATCTGGTCATTGATATTTGAAATTTACTCATTAAAGTAAAATACTGAATACTTGTACTAACCTGAATTCCTTAAATCTTCTTCCTTGAATATACATAAGGAGAATAACTTTGGAACTCAACCTTTGGTAGGAAAAGACCTTAGTAAAATACTTTATTCCTCTCTTTTGGAGAGATGAATGATGATAGTAACTTAATTTGCAAGGGCTGCTATAACAAAGTACCACAGACTTGATGAACTAAAGAATTTGATTCTCAGAGTTCTAGAGGATAGAAGTTGAAGACATTGGCCAGTTTGGTTTCTTCTGAGACCTTGTATCTTGAGTTAGAGGTCATCATCTTTTTTGCTGTGTCCTTAATGACCTTTACTCTATGCAAGCACACGCACAAATATCCTTGCTGTCTCTCTTAGAAGAACATCAGTCCTAGTAGATTATGGCTCTACTCTAACTCTCTCATTTCAAGTTAATTACCTTTTGAAGGCCCTGTCTCCAAATATATTTCATTCCTAGGTGCTAGAGGTTAGAGCTGAAGTGTTCAAATTTTAGAGGACACGTAATTTAGTCCATAACAATAGTATATACATAAGAGTTAATGTTTATTGGATATTGACTATGTGCCTGTTGTGCAAATTATTGACATATATCATCTGGTTTTATATTTGCATCAGTCCTGTGATTATTAATATTTCTATTTTACAAGTGAGGACACTGAGATAGGTAACATTGTGTAAAAGACTAGATTGAAATTCAAGTCCTTGGGGGTTCTAGTTTCTATGTTATTTTATTAGACAAGAATTTGGGTACTTACTAGGAATAAAAGTATAGAAAGAAAGGAATTTAAGTATGAGAGAACTCTTGCAATTTCCATTAGGGTTTTGTTCGTAAACAATTTATGAAATAGGTAATTTTCGTCAATCCTGGTTCACTATTTTTTGTTTGTTTAAGTAGTAGAAATTTTTAGATTTCAAATGGAAAATGCTAGTTAAAAATTTTAATGCATGATTATAATTATCAGGAAAAAAGTATTTTCACTTTATTCAAAATCACCTTTTTTCCTTTCACAGAAGATTCTAGTGTTCCAGAAGTGCCAGAAAATGAAAGAAAAGCAAGCATATCATATTTCAAGAATCAAAGAGGAATACAATACATTGATTTGTCTTCTGATAGTGAAGATATTGTTTCCCCAAATTGCTCCAATACAGTTCAAGAGAAAAGCTTCAACAAAGACACGGTGATTATAGTGTAAGCTGCCTCATTGATTCATTATATTCATATGTGTAAGAGTTTTTTTGGAGAAAATGTTTCTTTAAAAAGTGACTTTCCTGCCGGGCACGGTGGCTTGTGCCTGTAAGCTTCAGCCTATGAAGCAGCCGGGGCTAGGGATCACGGTTCGAGTCCCGCCTGGGGCCCGTAGCGAGACCTAGTTCCAAAAAATAGCTGGGCGTGGTGGCGCGCGCCTGTAATCCTGGCTACCTGGGAAGCTGAGACTGGGGATTGCTTGAGTCTGTGGTACCCCGGGCAACGAGAGCCTGTGGTTCCACAGGCAAAAAATAGACAGACCTAGTCTCAAAAAAAAAAAAGTGACTTTCCTTTTTTCCTTCCCTTTTCCTGATTATGTACTGCTGGTAATTTCCCCCTAACTTAGAAATATATAGAGGTACTGTTTGTATTTGGATAACAGGAACTTTCAGTAAACAGGTTTAATGAGAGCAGTTACTTACTTTTTTTTTTGGTCCTCCATATATAGGAAGGTTATTTTACCTAGTATCTTTAAGATCTGTAATTCCTAATAGATCTTAAAACATTCAGTAAGTTAAATATGGGAAGGAAAATATAATTTTGGGATGACATATGATTTCTAAAGAACAGTTGGGAAAGACTTCATTAAGAAGATGTGGACAGGAAAATTATCTGGAGAGGGTAAGAAAGAAGACTGAGCTCATAGCATAGGCCCAGGTCTCAGATAATGGAAAAATAAAACTTAATGAAAAAAAAGAGAAAGTGAACCATAAGGGTTTGAAAGAACTCAGACTTTTTGTCACCCTGAGACATAAAATCCAAATGTCTAGCGTTTTTTAAGAAAGTGGAAGGCAAATGATGCAGTGAGGAATTTGAGGTCACGTGGTTAATCTAAGCTATTTGGTTTTTATTCTGAATGAGATAGGAAGGTAATGGAGTATACTAAATACTTTGATTTATGTTTTACAGGTCATTGAGACTATTAGGGGAACAGTGGTGGAAATTTAATAATAATTTAATAGCCTGCATAAGAAATGATGGAAACTTATACCAGATTAATTAGAAATGGTTTAGATTTTAAATAAACTTTCTGCTTCATCTATTAACTGACGTATTTTTTATTATAGACATTCCATTCCCCTTAATACTTCCTTATATATCTCCCTTCCTCTTCCCAAAAAGTTAATACTGTTAGCAATGACTGATTCTGTAATTGTTACTTAATTCCCAATTTATTCAGATTTTGTAGCTGCTTTTTCAAACTAGGATCTAAGCAAGGAATTTGGATGTTAGTGATTCTTAATTCTCTTTGGATAGTAAATAATTCACTTCCTCCTTTCCTTTTGAAGATCCTCTTAACTTACTAAGAGATGAAGTTTTTGCTTAGAGAACATGTATCTTTTGTTTCCTTATGGTGTTGTCATATTTATTCCTTTGTCACTTTTATTTCATATAAACTGGACATAAAATCCAAGGCATGATTACATTTGTGGCAAATGAGGATACTTATTACTTCAGTATTATTTATGACTCAGAGACTTAGACTGAGTTTTTCCCACTGAATGGTCACTATTCTGATTAGAGTAAGAAATTTTGAAAGAAACTTTGAAGGGCAGAGATTGTAAAGGATTCCAGCCTCAACATTTTCTTTTTCTCCTTGAATTTGGAGGCAAACTTAGGTAAGTATCATGAACTCAGTAAGTCAGACTGAGAGTTCTGAGTTGAATGCATCAAAAAAGGAGGGGTCTGAGTGCAGTGGAAAGAGAAACACTTGGATCACCTTGGCATCATGACAAAGGAAAAGATATATTTTACCTTTTAGAGTAATTTTACAGAGCAGGGTTCAGTTCAAGAAATCAACCTAGAAGTGTGATAAAGTATGCACTTTTCTGTACCTTGGGAATCTGCTTTTAAATGTGTTCACGATATTCTTATACATAATCAGTGTGATAGCACATACAACTGAACTAGCAGAAATAAGTATAGAAAAGTTACCAAAACACAGGTATTATATATGTATCTCAGAATGTAGTCCAAATACAGCATTTGCAGAATCTTCACTCTGCATTAGGAAAATGTTTATTTTCCCCCTTTGCTTGCTTTCTCTTATCTTTATGACTTAAAACCACTTGTTTCATTTCTATATTCAAAATGAATTTTCTTTTGTTTGGGAAATAGATGGGTGAGATTTGGCCCTAAATATCTCTTTATATAAGATAAACATATAGACAGATGTAGAATGAGATTTAATTGTTGTAGAACAAAGCTTTATGTGGAGTAAGTGTTCCCTGTCTACTGAAGACATGTTTTGTTTCTGGCAAATTCTGATACTAAACAGTAAAGTAGCAATATTAACATGTAGATTCTGGTCACCTAAGTAGCTCGTGAAAATTATCTTACCCTTGTATTAGCATGTGCTTTATAGTTTTTCAGGAGTAATGTGACAGTGCTCATCTATATGCAGACTATAGGTAATAAAAAAGTAGGAAAGAAACTTAGTTGCAGTAAATGTGCCTCTAAAAATTTAGCCATGTATTTTGGTTTTGTTTTCCATCCCAGCCCAGATA
This sequence comes from Uropsilus gracilis, assembly GCA_004024945.1. Taxonomy (NCBI): domain Eukaryota; kingdom Metazoa; phylum Chordata; class Mammalia; order Eulipotyphla; family Talpidae; genus Uropsilus; species Uropsilus gracilis. The sequence goes on along the minus strand of PVHY01000644.1, from coordinate 126,157 downwards.
ATTTGAGATACTTTCAAAGTTTGTTGCTATGGAAATATAAATTTACTTACATAGCCATACTGAAAGGATAAATTGTTACTCTGAAACAGATACAGATTGCATTTTAATATTGAAAAGAATAGCAGATATGTTGCAATATACTAATTATAGCTATACTAATTATAGCATTAGCAATATGTTAAAATACTGGTTTTTTTCCTTCTAATAATACTTTTAGTTCTGAACCATCTGAAGATGAAGAGTCCCAAGGCCTTCCTGCCATGGCAGGTAGAAATAATGATATTTCAGAATTGGAAGATATTTCGGAATTGGAAGATCTTAAAGATGCTAAACTTCAGACCTTGAAAGAACTTTTTCCACAAAGAAGTGACAATGATTTACTTAAGGTTATACCCTTTTTAATAACTAGCTGTTGTAACTGTAATAATGACTGAAATCTCTTCTATATTCAGTGCTGTGTTTAGTGCATAGTAGTTTTTTAAAGATATGTTTGAAGACTATAGCTTTCTTGTAGTAATCCAGGGAATGATAGAGGTTTACTTGTTGAATATAACCATTTGACCTTCTATCAGTACCTCACATAGTTTGTGACTTTTTGTGTTTGAATATGCTTCTAAAATAAGCAACTTCTCTACTTTACCTGTCTCCCACTAGTGTTGGGAATATTAAGAGGCTTATTTTTTCATTTTAACAGGGGACTCCTATGAACCTTTATTGCTGTGGGGCCATGATGCATGGTGCATGATACTGCCCCTGCAGTATGAGTACATCCTGCATAACAAAAGATTTGTACTTACCAATGGTCCTGTTAAAAGCACCCTTGTTAACAAATTATGAAACTATAGATTTAAAATAAGTACCTATAGTTGGGCTGTATTAGGTGTTTCTTGATATAAGAATAAAAATTGATTATTCATTTTAATGTTGGGTTCATGGTGAATCTCTAAAGATTAGTAAATAGTTATCCCAAATCCTGCCACTTATTAAATGATCTTAGAATAATCATTTAAATGCAGGTTCATAGTTTTTTCATCTTTGTGTGTATAACCACTTCATCCCAATTCTTCCTCTATCAAAGGCTTAGAAGATACCCTGTCTGTATGAGATAGGCAGGTACCTTTGAAGTGAGGGAAACTGGCATACCATATAATATAAAGTGTGTAGTTAGTTGCTCCCTTAGTCCAGCAGGATATATTCACATGGTATCAGTTAGAACCCATTTTTATCAGATTTTTCAAATAAAATAAAAAGTTGGGTTTTTATTTAGTGTTGCTCATCAGTTCATAGTGTTATTAAATTCTCGTTTTAATACCATAAAAATCATCTATTTAAAGTATATAATTTATTGGATTTTAGTATATTTACGAAGATGTATAATTAGTGGCAGCATCTAATTTTAGAGTACCTTAGTCATTCAAATATAAATCTTGTATCCCTTAGCAATCACTCCTCATTTCCTTCCCTAAACCTTAGGCAACCTTTGATCTGTCTTTTAGATCTGCTTGTTCTGGATATTTCATATAAATGGGATTGAATACTGTATAATCTTTTGTGGATTGATTTTAACTTAACCCATGAAGGGAAGGTTCACAGTGTTACATAAGTACTTTATTTCTTTTCATGCTATCTAACTTAGAGACAAAAATAACATTCATTCCAAAGTATAGCTGAACAAAGATATTCCTGGACCAGCTAGTTTGAACTCTTCAGATTAAACTGTTCTAATCATTCTCTTTCCCAGAATCTTTTGATACCTTCTCTTAGTTAAATTAAACTAGTGCATTTCCCCTTACGGTGTTATTTACCTCCTGGTAGGATTTTTTTCCCTAATAAAAGCAGAAAAATGTAGCCACTCATAGCTGAAGGGGCTATGTAAAAGTGCTGGAAAGAGCTTACAATAGAATAAACATGGGATATTAAAATTCAACCTAAAGAAATACATCTCAATTTAAAGATATTTCTCCTTGATTTCCAGGTTTTCATGTAAAAGGGAATTTTTCTCACAGACATGTTCCAGAAATATTCTCTAATTTTATGATACATAGAATTTCTTTCATTAATTAGAATCTTGAAGTTTCGGTAATTTTTATCATTAACTTTAAAGCAGAGTTCTCTTGAAGTAATTGAATTCAAGTGATCCCTATCACTTCAACAGATTTAAAAATATTGTTTATGACTTACTCTACAGACTTTTATACCCATATAAAAATTCAAAAAGTGTGAGTATTCTAGAATTAGAAATCTAGTTTAGAAGCAGGCACCCTGATTTGAAATGATTTTATATATAATTACCTTATAAAATACCGATCTTTTTAGAGCAAGTAACTCATCCTAAATGTGGAAAACTATAGTACTGTTTCAGTTTATTCTGAAACTCAAAATGTTACAGAACATAATGAAAAAATGGTATGTGGAAACTTGATTATCTTGGTTTCTTAATTATATAGACGTTCTTGAACAAATTCGAGCAATTAAAAGTGTCGTAAAAATCAAGAGTCCTTGGTCTCACTCTCCTCACTCACCTTAACAAGTACTAGATTCTAAAAAAGAACTACAGAACTGTGGTTTTGTCTTTTTAAAATACAAAAGCAATAACATGTTTTTTAGTCTCCCTTTCTCTCTCTCTACCCAGTCCTACTGCCTGGACGTCTAAGTAGGAAATTGAGAGAACAGAAACCTTGAATATATTTCAGTGTGAATTTTTTTTAATAGTGATGAATAGATTTTAAGATAATTCTTACATAACTTTGGAATTTGTAGATAATCCAGGTTTTCAGACAAGTATTTAATAAACTATGTCATACATGTTTTTCCATATTGTATGTTTCATGTATGCTTAAATAGTTTGGTAATATTTAAAAATAATTCTTGGGGTATTATTTTTAAAAGTACTTTTTCTTATTGTTAGTTGATTGAATCAACAAGTACTATGGATGGAGCGATTGCTGCTGCCTTGCTGATGTTTGGTGATGCAGGTATGTCTAATTTTGTTTCAAGCTGTGTTGATTTATTAGCTATATAATAAAAATATCTTGTTAATACGCTACATAATTTACCATGAAATTTTATGCATTCTTTCAGGAAACTTATGAGGTATTCATTTCAACAAGGTTTTCCTAGTAAACCCCTACCCCCAGAAAAGAGGGAACAGATTTATTGGTAATTTTGTTTGTTTTTTACATAACAAATCTCTTTAACAGTGCAGTCTTAGTGGTATATTTTCTTACTTTTTAAGTGTTGTTTCTAATTGCACTGTAGTTTTAGTTTCAGGTATCCAAATTTGAATCAGTAGGGACATGCTATTTTGAAACTGTCCTATCTGGTAATAGCGTTCTCTTATTTACTGAGTATACCATATTCCAGACTTGGAATGCAAAAACAAATGCAGTTGAAAGTAGCTCATTGCAGAAATTACTTTCCCCTCCCCCATTTTTCCCCTCAGTAAATGTTGCTTACTTTTTTTGTTCTAGCATGTATATCAAACAAGTAAAATTAACCTACAGTTCCACTAACAGAAAACTATTTAAAGGACTAAAAGCAAACCCACATTTCATTAACTACTCTTAAATTTGCTTTGTATCATTCTCAGCTTTTCCTGTTCTTGTACGTGTTTTATGGTACTAAAGTAAATAGTCTTAACAACAGTCTTAACAGTAGTCTTATTGTTATTTATGCAGGCTAGATTTTAAACTAAAGCAAAGGGTATTCACATTTTGAAATTTAGCGTTCTGTTTTTAATTTTTTTTTTATGTTATGCCAATTTTATGCTTTCAACAGTATATAAGTAGGTGCTCATTACCCTAAGTGGATTGTTATTTTAGCTCTTTATTTGAAAGTTTAAATTACAAGCAACTACAAAATGGTATATTGTGTTCCCATAGATGCATCATACCTCTCTGCAACTACATATCTTATTTTTATCCCCATAGACCTCAATGTGCCCTACCTCCTTTACTCCCTACTTCTTACCATTCACCTGTATAACTTGAACTCTGCTTTCCTGTTTCTAGACTTTCTTTTGGTTAGATTTGTTCTATTCATTCTTGTTCGATTATATTCCAATTCTGAGTGACATCATCCAATATTTGTCTTTCTCCTTTTGACATTTCACTTAATATCCATATTGCATATAGGCAAGAGTTCATGTTTTTTAATAACTCCTGCATATTTCACTTTGTGGTATACCAGTTCTTCTTAATCCACCTGTCTTTGGACGTATGTTTTATTTCTATAACATGGCTGTTGTAAACTTAAGAAAGCATATACATATATCTTTGAATTAGTGTCTTGGATTCTTAGGTGGATACCAAGGTGTGGGATTACTGAATCACTTGGTAGATCTATTTAATATATTTAAAAAACTCCTTATTGTTTTCCATAGGACTAAATGAGTCTCCATTCCTACTAGCAATTTAGGAGGGTTTCTTTTTCTCCACATCCTCCATAACACTTTTTTTTTTCTGGTCTTGACATGGGCCATTCTCACAGGTGTTGGGTGGTGTTTCATTGTGGTTTGATTTGCATTTCCCTGATGATAAGTGATGGCAAGCATAATTTCATGTGCCTATTTAAGTCATCTACGTGGCTTCTTTAGAGAAATGTCGGTTTCCCTCTTCTACCCTTTTTTTTTAAATTTTTTAAATTTTTTTTTATTTTTATTTTGTTTCTTTGTGTGAGTTCTTTGTAGATCTTGGATATTAGCCCCTCGTTAGATTTTGATGTGCAAATACTTCCATTCAGTAAGATGCCTTTTGATTTTAATCATAGTTTCTTGTGTGGTGCAGAAGTTGTTTAGTTTGATGTAGTCACAAGTTGCTTATTTTTGCTTTTAGTACCCTTATGACTTAACGACTTCCTAATGCCACTGTCATGGAGTGTTTTGCCTATGATTTCGTCTATGTGTAGAGTGTTTTCTGGTCTTAGATACAAGTCTTTAATACATATTCAGTTACTTTTTTGTGTGCTCTGGGGTATTGTTTTTTTGCATGTGACTTTCTAGTGTTCCCAGTGCCATTTAAGGGACTCTTTTCCCCCAAAGTATATCAATGACTCTCTTTTGTAGCAGACTGTCCATCTAAGTGTTGAATGTTTAATTCCAATGTAATTCCATTTAAATTTGATTTCACTAAATTAATGAAATTAAATGAATTGAACACAATTAATGGAATAAAATTAATCAGTTTAATTCCATTGTCCTAGGTGTCTAATTTATTCCAGTATCACACCACTTTGATTTGTAGTATGGTTTTGAAGCCTGGGAATGTGATACTGCTATACCACCATTCTTCCATATTTTTGCCTGGTTGGGAGGTAGGGAAGGTGTCAGGCTTGCTTTGTATATTCTGGAATTTTTTTGTGGTTACTAGTAATTTTCAGTAATTTTGTTCTATGTCTTCGAAGAATGTCATTAAAACTATTTTAGGTGACTGTATTTAAGTCTATGTTGTTTTGGCTAGGATAGCCATTTTGACAGTGTTCTTACAATCCATGAACAGGGACTATCATTTCTTCATATCGTTTCTATTCTTAAATCACTTGTACTTCTTTTAACATTGTTTTAATAGTTTTCATTATACAGGTCCTTCACTGCTTTGTTACGTTTACTGTTAATGTTTAATAATTTTTGATGTGTATAATTGATAGTAGAAGGGATTATTTTCTTGATCTGTCTTCCAAGAAATTTGCATATAGTAATACAAAGTTTTTGATTGATTTTGTAATCTGCGTTTTATTATACTGATTTGTTTCCAATAATTTCTTAGTGGAATCCTTAGGGATTTGTGTGTATATTAGCATATCATCTGCAAGCAGTGATGTTTTTATTTTTCTTTCCCAATTTGATTCCCGTTTAAGCCTTTTCTAGCTTGACGGCACTATCTAGGAGTTGCAATAGTGTGTTGATTAAGTTGTGGTAAAAGTGAACCTTTTCACTTTAGAGGGAAAACTTTCAATCTTCCACCATTTTGTAATGTGTTACCTGTGGGTTTGACGTGTATCAATTTTATTATGTACCTTCTACCCCCATTTAAAAAATTTTTACCATAAGTAGATGTTGAATGTGACCAGATCTTTTCTCTGCATTTATTTCTGTGATCATATGGATTTTATCTTGTTACTGTTCTAAATTAAGATTGTCATTATTGAACCATCTTGTGTCCATGGACTAGATTCCATGAACTAAATTGGTCGTGGTGCTTATTTTTGATGCACTGTTGACTTTTGTTTCTTGAAATTTTGTTGAGAATGTTTGCTTGTAGATTCTTCAGGCATATTGGTCTGTATTTTGTTTGGCGTAATATCCTATGCCTCAGTTTTTTGCAGGAATTTGAGAAGTATACTTAATAGTTTAAAGAAATCTTTAGATTTCTGTTGAAGCCCTTTAGGCCTAGGCTTTTATTTGGGGAGAGATTTTTGTTAAGGGCTTCATTTTCCTTGGTTGTAATTGGTGTTTCAGATTTTTTTGTTCCTTAATAAAAAGTGATAGAGAAATCTTGGCAAATAGAGTTCAACAGTTTAATCTGAGGATCCTACTTCATGACCAAATTGGATTTAAATGAGAAACACTGGGGTGGTTTCAAGTTTCCAAAAATAAATACAGTTCACCTGTTCAGTAAAAAGATTCTATCAAAAGATGCTGAGAAAGCATTTCATAAAACATCCATCCATTTGTGATAAAAACCCTCATAAAAATAGTGAGATAGACTATGCCTTAACATAATAAAGATCATTTGTGAATGAACCATTTTCACAATTCATCATTTTCAATCATGAAAAGCAAAAGGCTTTTCCACTAAGACAAGAAAGAAAAGGAATATTCTTTTACTACTGCTTTTCAACATAGTATTAGAAGTTCTCTATGAGAGAGATGGGGGGGGCTAAAATCAGGGGAGGGATGAGCACAAGAGATTAAGATGATGGTTCATGTGTAACAAGATGGTGGGAGAGCTCTGGGGTATACAACAACATAAAATATATAAATTGCAACAGTGTAAAAAAATTAATTTTTCTTAAAAAAGAAGTCCTCTTGTGCTTTTAGCTATAAAAGGATATAATAGGAATTGTATTGAGAAAGAATTGAAGCTATCACTGTTTGCAGGTTACATGGAAATATACACAGAAAACACTAAACACTCCACAAAAGAGTTAATTGAGTCAGAAAAATCAGTTCAGCAAAGTACAGGGTACTAAGTTTTCACAGTTAGCTGTGTTCTGATAATGGAAAACATGAGCTTAAACAGTAAAAATTAATTAAAAAAAAATCCACTTGCAATCACACCAATTCAACACCAAGGAGTGTCTTTAATGTGAGAGGTGAAGGACTTTAGAGTAAAAATGTAGGAAGTGGTTAAAAGAAGTGGAAGACCACACAAAAAAATGGAAGGATCATCCCTGCTCATGGATTTACATGAACATACCCATGTTACCCAAAGCAATATACAGGTTCAGTGCAATTCCTATTAAAATTTAAGTGGCATTCTTCAAAGAAATAAAATAAACATTAAGAAAATTTACATAGGACACAAAAGACCCTTAATTAGCCAATCATCTTGACAACAAGAGGGAAAGTGGTAGTGTCATATTTCCACCTTCAAATTATGCTACAAAGCTATCATCAAAACATATAGAAGTGGAAGGAAAATGGGTACACACCAACAAAATTAAGAGCCAGAAAACAAAGCTATATGCAATGCTAATATTAGACAAAATTTCCAGGAATATACAGTGGGTAAAGGAAAACCTCTTCAATAAATGGTGTTGGCAAAACTGGAAAGCCACAAACAAATGAAAATAGATCACTGTCTCACACACTACATGAAAATTAACTGAAAGTGCTAATTTGATTGTGCATAATTTGGTTGTAAGACCTCAAGCCATAAATATAGAAAAAGACATAGACAAAGACTCCCTGACAGGCTTTAGAGATGTCTCTATGGATTCATCACCAGTAGCACAAAAACTAAATATATAAACATTTAGGGCCACCTCAAATTAAAATCTTTGTTTAGTAAAAGAGGCAGTAACAATGAAGAGACACTCTGTTAAATGGGAGGAAATAATTGCACACAATGAAATGAAAATAGACTGATATCCAAGCTCCTCAAAGAACTCATATAACTCAATAAAAATAAACAACCCAATCAAAAATTGCGTGGAAGAGCTAAATACACTCTTATCTGAAGAATACATTGGTGTGGTCAATATTAACATGAAAAGCTGTTCATCATTATATACCAGGGCATTGCAGATCAAAGCTGCCTATGAAAATAGCTCGTATCAAAAAGACCAGAAACAAATACTGGTGAGGATATATAGAAAAAAGAAACATTACTTTGTTTGCAGGAATGCAGACTGGTGCTGCTACTACAGAAAGCAGAAGCAGACTGGTGCTGCCACTACAGAAGGCAGAATGTTAAAAATGGATCTGTCATATTGACCCAACATTTCCTTTTCTAAGTTTCTAACTGAAGGATAGTAAGACTAATTTGAAGGGAAACACACCATCCTTTATTCATTGTATTATTATTTACCACAGCCAACTTAGGGAAATAATCAAAGTGATGAAAAACTAATGAGTAGATTAGGAAGGTGTGCTATATACACAACAGCAGAATACTACTATGCTACTAAAAAGACAAACTCTTGCATGTAGAGCTGCATGGATTGAACTGGAGAGAATTCTGCTATGCAGTAGAGAAAGATGCGTGATCTTGGTTATATGTGAAATACAATGAATAAAACAAAAAAAAAATCAGTTGAATACAATCCAGTAGGAACCTTAAAAATCTGTAGAACTGAAGCTACCAGAGGTAGAGAAAGGAGAGGGCTAAAGGAAAGAATAAAGTAGCAAAGGAGGTCAGTGGACTATGCTGGAGTACTGTGGTAATTTGGTGGTAGGTGTGATGTGATAAGAATAAAGTGGAGATCCTCTACATCTAAAATACGCAAAGCTGTAAATCAATGTTATTACAACAAAACATTGTAAAAGATTCTGGTAAGCTTTGGAAACAGAACAAATGGACAATCAGCGGTGATATTGAAGAAAATAATGCAAAAAGGTCCCAATTGGAATTATGAAGGGAAATAAGAAAAAGCAATGAAGAATTCTTTGTAGAGATAATCTGGAAAGCATAATGTTTATCCCAGCAGGGAAGAGAGCTTTTCCAAGATATAATAGAGTTAATCTTGCCAAGTGAGGGGCAGGAATTACACAAATATATGAAGCTAAAATAATACCTTGCTACCTAAGTGTAATGAGACCTATACCAAAAACACAGTTTTTGAAAGTATCAAATCATCAAGACAGAAACAGAATATTAAAAGTGGCTATGGGTAAAAAGCTTGTAATCACTGAAGATGCAACTGTCTTACATCAGACTTCTCAGAAGAAACCCTACAAGCAAGCAGAGAAAGAAATGACATTCACAATAGTGAAAGATAAAAAACTGCCAGCAAGGATTCTTTGACATGTAAGGTCAAATAAAAGCATTCCCAGATACATTAAACTCAAGGACTCTGCAAACATTGCCTTACCCCTATGAGAATTATTGAAAGGAGCTCTCGTGTCTCCATGAAAGGAGAAAAAAAAGTCCACAAAAAATTAAATAATGAAATAAAATAGAACAAGAAAACCAAAACATTAATGGCGGTGATAAACCTTCGTGTATCAATAATCATCCTAAATGTACATGGACTAAACTCAGCATACCAAATTGCTTAAGTCACCAAAGGATTATTGAATCAGCAAATTATTAAATCTCAATTACTTAATCAGAAAGTGTAAGTCTAGTGTTTTCTTATTTATTATTCTTCATTATAAGCTTTTTATTGCATAAAGATGAAGATAAAACTAATGTGACAACAATATGACTTTCTAAATACTGTTGTGTTGATCTTCAGAATAAAATAGCAACACAAAAACCTAAGTGATCCAGCTCATTAAACTCACAGATAAACTGAGTTTTTCTCAAATCAATTTTTTGCTGTTCCCAGAAGATCCATCTAAGATCCAAAAGTGAAGTGTTTAAAAGCCATTCTATGAGAGAATGGAACCCAAAGGAAGGTATACTTATATCAGATAAAGTGGAATTTCAGCAAAAAATGGATGACAAGACACAGGGATAGATGTCATACAATGATCATAGAATCACTGGAAAATCTTAGCACTTTTCAGTATGTATTCACCAAATGAAGTAATACGAAAATGTATACACTGATTTTTAACAAATCCGAAAACAGAACTTTATGTTAATAAACTTGCCAGACAGAAAATCAAAAAGGAAACTATAGCCTTCAGTGAAGAATTAGACCACATTGTCTTATGACATTATAAAGCACTGCGGCCCCTAACGCTGAGTATACATTCTCAATTTTACAGGGAAATTCTCTACCATGGACTGTATACTGGGTCACAAAAAAGTGACAACAAATTCTTGAAGATTACAACCATATCAGTTATCTTCTCTAGTCAAAATGGTATCCAAAAAAAAAAAAAAAAAGGCAGAAAAATAATAGTCTCTTAATTCTCTAAATTTCAAGAATGTCTTGTTTCCTCGTTTCTGTGTTTATTTGCGTTTTCACCCCTTTTTCTTTGAGAGCTGATAGAAAAGTTTGAATATTATAGTTGTTTAAAGACATAGCTTTTGCTTTCATTAATTTTTCAGACTGACTGAGTTCTATTTCATTTATCTCTGCTCTAATTTTTTTATTTCCTCCCTCTAGTGGCTTTGATTTTATCTTTTTCTAGTTCCCTTGGTGTAAGTTTAGATTATTTGAACTCTTGTGTCTTGATGTGATCCCTTATTACTACATACTTCCCTCTTAGAGCTGCTTTTGCTTGCCCCATTAAGTTCTGAACAATTGTGTCCTCGTTATTACATATCTCAAGATTGGTTTTTTTTGTTTGTTTGTTTTTACTTTTTCTTTGATTTCTTTGTTTACCCAGTAGTGTGCATGTATTTGAGTATTTTCTGCATACTTTTTATGGTTATTTTCTAGTTTGATACCATTATTGTCAGACTAGATGTTTGATATTTCAATCTTCATAAATTGATTGATACCTGTTTTGTGACTCCTTATGTAGTCAGTTCTGGAGAATGTTTCTTGTGCACTTGAGAAATCAGTGTACTCAGATTTTTCAGTCTACAGTGCCCTGTAAGTGTCTGCTAAGCTCCTGTGTTCTAGTTCTTTGTTTAGGGCTATATTTTTCCCTTGTACATTTTCAGTTAGATCATCTGTCTGTCAAAGTGGGTGTTGAAGTCCCCAGCAACTAATGTCTTTCCTCCAATGTCTGTTTTCAGATTTGATAGTAATTGCCTTATATATTTTGATGCTCCTTCATTTGGTGAGTATATATTGATGAGTGTCACCTCTCTCTGGTGTATTGTTCCTTAATCGTTTAGTGTCTATTTCTGTCTTGTTACCTTTTTATAACTGGAAGTCTATTTTATTTGATATAATATGGGTTTCTGTCCCATTTGCTTTTAGGATGTTTTTTAGCCCTTTACTCTGAGCCTTTCTTTATTTTTGAAGCTAAGGTACATCTCCTGGAGGCAATAAGAAAGTTGGATTCTGTTTTCTGATCCAACCATCCAGTGTGTTCCTTTTAATTGGTGAGTTCAGTGCATTTACTTGTAGTGTGAATATTGACATGTGAAAGTATGCTACTGCCATTTTGTCCTCAGTTTTCTGTTTCTGTTTATTTCCCACTCAGTTTTTGTTGATGTACTTCTCTTCAATTTACAGTTTCTTATGACATTTCTTAGAAGTAGGACTGGATGCCTCTATGTTTGCAAATTCCTTCAACTTCTGTTTATCTGAGATGGCCTTTATTTCACCCTCATATTTGATAGTCTTGCAGGATAGAGTATTCTAGGCTGGCAGTCTTAATATTTTGATTGTGTGTTTCCTTTTTCTTCTGTCCTATAGCATTTCTTTTGAGAACAGATACAAACCTGATTAGAATTCTTTAGAGGTTATATGTTTCTTCTCTTTAGCCATCTTAAATATTTTTTCTTTGTCCTGGACTTTGTTGTTTCACTACTGTGTGTTTTCTTACAGATTTTAATATATATAGGTAAGCATATGTTATATTAGCTTCATGGACTTGTATATTATGTTCCTTCACCAGCTTTGGGATATCTTCTGCTGTTTTTTCTTTTGAGTACATTCTCTCTTCCCTTCTCTCTCCTGGAATATTGTTAGTGTTATATTGTCTTTCCTTGTTGAATTGGATAATTCTTGATGTGTTTTTTTCTCTGCCTGCCTCCATCATCTTCTACCCCCCCCATTTCTATTTCTTCTGTGTTCTTTGTGCACCATCATCTTTTTTTTAAAATAATTTGTGTGTGTGTGTGTGTGTGTGTGTGTGTGTGTGTGTGTATTTCACATCATTGTGATCCCTGGGGGTCATCCACCACTTCCCCTCCCTGGCCACTCCAGCTGGTCCCCTCCTCCAGTTGTGTACTTACGTTTGGTTGTCCAAATATTAGTGAAACCATTTGGTTTCTGTCTTTTTCCTTCTGATTTGTTTCTGTCAGTATGATTTCTTCTAGGTACATCCATGTTATCAAAAAATCATCAAATTTGTAATTTTTAGTTGATGCATAATATTTCATTGTGTATATATACCACATCTTTTTCATCCAGTCATCTGTCTTGGGGCATTTGGGTTGTTTCCAGATTCTTGCAATTATAAATAGTGCTGCAGTAAACATCCGAGCACAGGTGTCCCTTTGTACCTACACTGAGGTCTCCTTTGGGTAGATTCCCAGAAGAGCAATTGCTGGGTCAAATGGTAGTTCCATTTTCATTAGTTTGAAGGTCCTCCACACTCCTTTCTATAATGGCTGGACCAGTTTACATTCCCACCAGTAGTGTAAAAGTGTTCCTTTCTCTCCTACATCCATGCCAGGACTTGTCTGTTTTTTGGATGTGGACCATTCTTACTGGTGTAAGGTGGTATCTCATTGTGGTTTTGATTTGCATTTCCCTTACTGCTTTTGACGTTGAACAGTTTTTCATGTATCTGTTGGCCATTTGGATTTCCTCTTTGAGGAAGTGTCATTTTAGATCTCCCCATTTTTTAACTGGGTGTTTTTGTTTTTTGGTTTTTTTTTGCTTTGTTTTTGTTAAGTTGTGTGAGTTCTTTGTGTATTTTTGTTATCACTTGTATGGAGGGCAAAAAATTTTTCCCACTCGGTTGGGATTCTTTTTTGTTTTTTCTGTTGTCTCTTTTGCTATACAGAAGTTTTTTAGTTTGATGTAGTCCCAGCTGTTTAATTTCTTCACCTTTTTTGCCATCTATAGATGTGACCAAAAATGGATTTCTGAATTGTAACGTGAAGGTTTTGCCTAGGTTTTCCTCTATGTATTTTATAGTTTCAGATCTTATGTCTAAGTCTTTTATCCATTTTGAGTTAGTTTTTGTACATGGTGTGAGGGAGGTATCTTGGTTCATTTCTTTTGCATGTCTTGGTCCAGTTTTCCCAGCTCCATTTACTGAAGGGGTTGTTCTTGTTCCAATGTAAGTTTTTCACTCCCTGTCAAAGATTAGTTGATATATATGTGTGGCTTTATTTCAGGGGATTCAGTTCTGTTCCATTGGTCTGATTGTCTGTTTTTGTACCAGTATCAATCTGTTTTCATTACCATGGCTTTGTAGTGTAGTTTGAAGTCTGGAATAGTAATACCTCTATTCTCTCTTTTTCTGTTCAGGAGGTTTTCGATAATCGAGGTCTTTTGTTATTCCATATATATGAACTTCTGTAATTTTTGTTCTATCTCTTTGAAGAATGTTGGAATTTTTATAGGGATTGCATTAAATCTGTAGATTGCTTTTGATAGGATGGCCATTTTGATGATGTTAATTCTTCCAATTCATGAGCAGGGAATGTCTTTCCATTTCCTTACATCTTCTATCTCTTTTAGCAGTGTTTTGAAGTTCTCTTTGTATAGATCTTTCACGTGTTTTTGTAGGTTTATCCCCAGGTATTATTTTTTTTTCGGTGCGATGGTAAATGGCATTTTTTTTTTTAATTTCTTCTGCTTGATCTTTTGTGTATAGGATAGCTTCTGTCTTCTGTGTGTTGGTTTTGTAATTGGCTACTGAATTGGTTTATTGTTTCAAGAAGTTTTTCTGGGGATTTTTTTGGATTCTGTACATAAAGAATCATATCATCTGCATATAATGAGAGCTTCAGTACTTCTTTCCCTATTTGTACTCCTTTTATGTCTTTCTCTTGTCTTATTACCCTTGCTAGACTTCCAGTACAATGTTGGAAAGTAGTGGAGAGTAGTGGGGATCCTTGCCTGGTTCCAGATCATGTGGAGATATGTTCCTTTTATCCCCAAATTTTCAAGAGCTTTTATCATAAATGGGTGTTGAACTTTATCAAATGCTTTCTCTGCATCTATTGATATGATCATATGGTTTTTGGTTTTCTCCTTGTTGATGTGGTGGATTATATTAATTGATTTTCGAATGTTGAACCATCCTTGTGCCCCTGGGATAAATCCCACTTGGTCGTGGTGAATAAGCTTTTTTATACATTGTTGGACTTGATTTGCCAGGATTTTATTTAAAAATTTTGCGTCCGTATTCATTAGGGAAATTGGTCTGTAGTTTTCTTTCTTCATTCTATGTTTATTTGGTTTTGGTATGAGAGTGATGTTTGCTTCATAGAATGTGTTTGGCACTTTTCCCTCTCAGTTTTTTTGAAAAGCTATAGTAGTGCAGGGTTATTTCCTCTTTGAATGTCTGGTAGAATTCATTTGTGAAGCCATCTGATCCTGGGCTTTTGTTTTTAGGTAGAGTTTTGATGACTGCTTCAATTTTGCTGCATGTGATTGGTTTAAGTTCTCTGTTTCTTCTTTGTTTAGTTTTGGGTGGTTACATCTTTTCAAGAATCTGTCCATCTCATCCAGGTTGTTGTATTTGTTTGCATATTGGTGTTCATAGTAATCTCTGATTATCCTTTGGATTTCTGATGTGTCTGTTGTAGTTTCTCCTCTTACATTGGTAATCCTGCTTTTGTGAGTGTTCTCTCTTCTTTGTGAGGTTTGCAAGGGGGTTATCAATTTTATTTATTTTTTCAAAGAACCATCTTTTGGTTTTGTTGATTTTCTCCGGTAGTCTTTTTGCTATCTAGATTGTTTATTTCTGTTTTTATTATTTTTTGTCTTCTGTTGGATTTGAGGTTTTTGTTGTTGTTGTTCCTTTTGTAGTTCTTTGAGTTTGGAGATTAGGTTATTTCTTTGGTTGTTTTCTTGCTTTTTGATATGAACTTTCCTCTTAAAAATGCTTTTGCTGAGGCCCAGACATTTTGGAATGTTGTGTCTTTGTCATTTGTTTCAAAGAAGGTTTTAATTTCTTCTTTAATTTCCTCAGTTATCCGGTCTGCATTTAGCAACATGTTATTCAGTCTCCATGTGTTGGGCATTCTTCTTGCTTTCTTTTCATTGTTCATTTCTAGTTTGATGCCTTTATGATCAGAGAAAAATTTGGTACTATTTTAATCTTTGTGTATCTGTTAATGTTTACCTTATGTCCTATATGTGGTTGATTTTTGAGAATGATCCATGTACATTTGAAAAAAATATGTATTCCTTTCTTTGGGGGTGCAGTGTTCTGTAGATATCTATTAGGTCCATATGGTCTAGATCTCCATTTTAGGGCTTTCGTGTCTTTGTTTAGTTTTTGTCTTGTTGATCTGTCCTTTGGTGAGAGTGGTGTGTTGAAATCACCCACCACATATGTATTTTCACTGATGACTGTTTTCAGTGCTGTTAGTAGTTGTTCAGTGCTGTTAGTAATTGTTTGATGAATTTTGGTGCTCCCTCATTTGGTGAGCATATGTTAATAATTGTTATGTCTTTGTTATGTATTGACCCTTTTACCAATATATGGTATCCTTTATCCCTTGTCACCTTTTTAAGCATAAAGTCTACTCTATCTGCTAGTAGTAGTATGACTACTCCTCCTTTCTTCTGGGGGCCGTTTACTTGCAGAACTTTTTTCTAGCCCTTTACTTTTAGTCTGTGCTTCATCTTTTGTATTTAAGTGTACCTGCAAGCAGCAGAATGTTGGGTTTTGTTTTTTGATCCACTCTGCTACTCCGTGTCTTTTGATTGCTGAATTTAGACCATTGACATTTAGGGTGATGATTGATATTTGTTGTTCTGGTGTTGACTTTTGGAGCGTCATTTTGAGGTTAGGGTTTCCTTTTTTTTTTCCTATTACTGATATTTGAGATTCTGAAGTTGGTTTTTTGGTTGTCCTTTTGAGGTTCTGATTAGCTTCCTTGAACCCTTTGTGCATCGTCATCTTTGTGGTCTCTGATTTAATTTTCTACTTGGCACATTCTACCTCTATAACTTTCTCCAGAATTTTTTTTTCCTCAGTATTTTTGCATCCCTGTATCTCTGTTTTCTTATTTAAAGCTTCAGTTTCCATCTTATTTTATTTCTTGGACATGCATTTGTTTTTCTAAATTTTCTTGTATACTTTTGATCATCTTTGTGCTTTCCATTTTTAAAAGATATCTTTATCATATTAATTTTGGACTTTGTCTCTGATAGAAATATATTATACTCCATGTTTTAGTGGTTGGTTTCTGGAAATCTGTTCTCTCTGTGGTCTCGTATTTTCTTAAGGATTCAAGTTGCTGTTTGTCATGGTTTTACCTATGCACTACTTGCCCTTTTAAGAATTAAGGATGTGAACTTCCATTTTTCCAGTGGATAAGACTATATCTAAGGAAGAATTAGGCTTTATCTTTCTTTTTTTTAAACTATATTGTTTATTTCAGGCTTAGACGTATAAATAAAGGAAAATTATGATACAACAAGATATCAGTATACAAATTAGGATCCAACAAGATATCAGTATGACAAATATTACAAATTTTAAAACTAAGACAACATGAAATTTGGATACAATTACAGAAGTAACAAATGAAGATGTACTCCAATATCCTAGTTAGGAGATTTTTTTTTTTTTTTATAATTTAAAAATTTTTTGTGGGATGAAAGCAAGTTACCTAGATAGGTATACATATTGCATTACCATAATTACAAAATTATAACCATGCAAAATAATATAGTATTTACTGATGTGATTAAGAGTTTCAAATACCACTGGAATGGCAAACATCAGATCTAGTGTACTAATTATTATTTCTGGGAATTATAATGGGGAATAAGCTCGAAGAGATATTCACTGAGAATGTCAACTATCTCTGTGATGGTTGTTCTTTTTTTAAATTTAATTTAATTTTTTAAATTTACATATATGTGTATTTATATTACATTATTACATTATTGTGTACCTTGGGGCTTTCCCACTTCGCCAACACCTGTTAAACCATCCTGATCTTTTGTGCTCTACGCCTCTCTCCTCCTTCCCCCTCTCCCTCTCTCGCTCCATCGTTCAGTCCCATTGGCTGTTTTTATTTTTTCTTATTCGTTTGTTTGTTTTTCCCCATATCCATCATATAAGTGAGACCATTCTGTGTTTCTTTTTCTTTTTGGCTTATTTGCTAATATGAATCTTTCTAGTTCCATCCATGTTGCTACGAATGACATGTATTTGTCCTCCTTGATTGATGCGTAGTATTTCATCATGTATATGTACCTACATTTTTTTTAGCCAGTCGTCTGTTTTGGGGCATTTGGTTTGTTTCCAAATCTTGACAGTTGTAAACAGAGCTGCAATAAACAGGTTGTATCTTTCTCTTTTGAGGTGTAGGGAGGTCTTGTTGTACTCCCACTTTGTTAACATTGTATGTGTGCTTGTAGCTCATGCTTGTGATTCTATAGGTAGCTTTCATCTCTGGATTTCTGATCGGCATTTCTGTCATCCCTGATTAGGTTTTCCTCACTACTTCCAAGTGTTTTTAACTCTATTTCACTGTGTCTGCCTTATCCTAAGGCAAGTGAGCGTGGGATTTTGTGCCTTTCTGTACTTGTCTTCTTCACTGAGGGCCCTGTCTTCTTGGCTCACCCCAGCACTCTTTGCTTATCCTGCCACATCTCCATGGTAATCCACAGCAAACAATTCTGCCTTCCCTAGGAGCCAATGAACTGTGATTTCAACCATAGCTGATGCCCCTCTCCATAAGCCCTTTTTCTTGACCATAATTGAATATCTTCCTTCTCTCTTTTTTTGAGTGCTGTCAGCATTGGTTCATGAGGTACTTTTGTCCCAATTCACAGGATCTTCCAAGTCCAGTACCTGTCTGAAGTAAACTATTCTTCTGATAGTGAAGCAGGGAATGTTTTTGACTCCCATCTACCCTTTTGTCTAGGGTATAAGTATGAGCCTGTGCATTCTGCTCTGACTTTGTAAGGTCATTACTGTTTTTGAGGGTTAATGGATAGGCTAAATATAAATATAAGTGTAGTTACTGTATTTGTTCTTTCCACTGTGCACCACACCCTACTGGGTATATACCCTGGCTTCTCTGTTCAAATCTTCCTATATTTAAGGGTGTATACCTCTACAACATTTACCTCACCCTTCCACAGACTTGTAGGAGAAATTGCAATTTGTTTGGTTCATAAAGCATGAATTTCCTATGTGTCTTTTAGTGAAGTCTGTTGATCTTCACTGTTGTCAGGGCCTTCAGTTTTGCCCCATTTCACTGGACCCTTTGGGAGAAGCCCCTCTGATTAATTGATTTTCCTGGCTGTGACTCAAGGAACCTCCTCTCACACCATCTTTTATCTAATCTTTTTTCTAGTATCATGTTACTTGCTCTTAAGAGACATCTGATTGTAGAAAATCCTATAGGAGAATTTGTGTCTTCTTCATTTTCATATGCCTAGCACTTATGTAAGTGCCTAAAATATGGTAGGGCCAACTAATATTTGTTGAGTTACAAAATAGTTTCATAAATTTTACCTATTGTTCTTAAATCAGTATTCTATGATTTTTATTGAGAAATTTGTAGGCTAACTTTACAAATTCCTATTTGTAAAGTTATTCCGTAGTAAACTAATATTCAGCTTAATCATTAATTTAGTTTATAGTATGACTACTACTACCAGGTGCTGTTTTGGACAGTGAGAATACATGTAAGGAAACAAAATGATCTTTTACCCTACTTTAAAAGGTAAAAATAAGAATTTACTAATGTCATGAGATTGTTTTTAGCTACTTTTTCCTCTTCTCTACATGTGTAAGAATAGGCAAAATATCTTCATATGCCTATGATCCTATTATTTTTCAGCACACTTTTCATTTGTTAAAATCTTTCCATGTTACTTTTAAATATTTTAGTTTTTATTACAGTGACACTTATATTTATATCCTAATTTCACTAATATTGTGCATTTAGACATATTGATTAAGTTTTTGTGTGGGCCTAAGCAATCATTTTCCATCAATTCTATGGATAAGGTTGTAATTATTTTTTCCTGAACTTCTATTTGTTTCCTTTGTTTTTTCTTTCTGGAGTCTCAGTTTTTATTTTTAAATGTTAATCTAGGGGAATATATTTTTCTGCCAGATAAGGTAAATAACTTATTTATTTTTCCTGAAATTGCCATTGTGTGCTCCTAATAAAAAGTGAAAATTGATGAAGCATAATATATCAGTGTTTTCAGTGTAAATCATTAAACATACAGAAATTTTTATTGATCATAAAAAAATAGTTAGATGTAATCACTGCTTTCATAGGATAACCTTTTATCCTAAAATTTCAGTTTTTTATTTTTGCCGTGTAGCCACACTATATTCATGTAAGGATTTTATTTCATAATATTAACATAAAAATGATGCTTAAGCAGATATATAAGGTGAAAGAATACTTTCTTGATATAAAAAAAACTGTTCTAAGAAAAGAATTAAATATATCTGGGTTAGTTGGCTTAAATCATTTAATTCAAAGCTGTTTTCAGCCTTAGAATATTGTTAAGAATATTCATTTAAGCCTAACAAATACATAGATGAAGATGGGGATGGTGGTTATATTTCAGCCCTTTTAAGGTTTAGTTGACATATGTGGAATGTACATTTACTTTATGAAATAAAAATGGAGAAAATAAAATTATATATGCTCACTGTAATTAAAATGTTATGTGTTGGGAACTGTGGCTGAAATCAATTAGTGCTCATGCTGTGAATGAAGAAAACTTCATTTCACTGTCTTGTCTGTCTTAAGAACACTGAAGACGGAATGGCATGACTCTGGTGGACAACAGTGTCCCATTCCTCCAATATTAACCCTAAGAGACATTCCTTAAGAGATAACAGCAAGTTAATGAGTGTGAATCCCCTGCCCCCAGTATCCCACAGAAACTGTTTTACCTAAGATTTTGTCTAAGCCACTTACTCCTCTTGTTTGACTAGTTGTAAACCATTCTTTTCACCCTTTAATAAGACTTGTGAGATGTAATAAACTTGCTGGATGGTGCATACTTCCATCCAGTCCCATCCTCTTTGACTGAGTCAGTCTCTCCCTCATTGTCCTTTCTTGTACCCTACACCCGACTCTTTGTAGTTATGGTAGCCTGTTATTTTGTTTAGGAATTTTCAAACTCAAGAAGTTATCTTATCTGTATGTATTTTGAAATACTGTGTTTCTATAAGTACATTTGATTATGGTACTGATATAATTAATATTGAAACTTTAAGCCTTTCTATGTTTTTCAGTAGATGCTTTCTTATTAGCACAGCATTATATCGGAGGAATTTGTTCTCTGGAAGTGAAAGTATTTAAGAAATAAAAACATAATATGTAACATAATTTCTCAAGTTCATGTTGAGCTTTGTATTTCCTTTAGTTGTTTTGGAAATGCAAATTTCCTTGTTACTCTTTTACTTGGGTTAGGTTGAGAGCATTAATTGCTTCAGCTTAGGTTTTCCTCGTTTGTAAAATGAGGATATTATACTTTTTAGGTTTGTTGTAGAAAAGTGATAAAACAATGGCTTATAAACACAGTTAAAAGAGCCCCCTGCAAATCTTGATGCATTGTAGACATTGTAGACAGTGTCTATATTTTGGATAAACTGTACTAGTGGGACCTAACTTTTCTTTTATGCAGAACACTCGGTCACTGGGGAGAACCCGTTCCTCCTCAATTGTTCCTAATTGTCAGTTTGGAGATTATGTTTTTAGCATTAAATAATGTGATAGTTTACATGCATAAATACTGTGACTTCTGCTTTTGAAAGATTGAAACCAGACCCTGTTAACTTTTCCTTCAATTTAGTTGACAATTGGTTTGTTTTTTTTTTTAATTGTTTGTTTACATCGTTGTCAGCCCCAGGGTTCTCCCACCACCCTGTCACCCTTGCACCATCATCTTAATCTTTTGTGCCCATCCAACCCCCATTTCCCCCACCTCCTCTTGCTCTATATTTCAGTTCTGCTGACAGTTTTAAATTTTCTTGTCTACTTTTCATTTGTTTTCCCTATATAGTTTGCGTTTTATTTAGAAAAAAAATAATATTGGGTCAAATATCAAGAGGATTTTCTGCGAAAGTAATTATTATAATGGCATTTTTACCTTTGTTTTCTGTAAATGATTTTTAAACATCTTTGCGAGCTTTGAATTGTTCTTACTTTTCTGGTTTAGAAGGCGGTGGACCTCGGAAAAGGAAATTATCATCTTCTTCAGAGCCATATGAAGAAGAAGATTTTAATGATGATCAATCTATTAAAAAGAAACGACTCGATCATGTAAGTATGACTTACAGTATGTCAGAATAGCTCTTGAAGCACAAAATACGTTGACTCTGTAGATACCAGACCTGAAAATTCACCTACATGAATCAGTCTTCTCTCACAACTGCTTCACAGAATTTATGTTGGCATTTTATTTGTATCTGTTTTTGTTTTCCCTTTATTTAATATTAAATTATCTTTGAGCTATGGCATTATTTTTAGAAATATTCTAATAGTATGCTAAAGTACATTTTTGAAAATTAGTGATTATGCTTTTAAGTTACTGCAGTTTTCCACTAACTTTTAATTTATGAATGGAACTATTAAGAGAATTGCCAGTGGAACGTGACATAGTCTTCTTGTCTACCTTCATAGCAACCAAGTTTCTTGCTAATCAAAATCAGGCACCCCAACTTGCAGCATACCTTCTTTCTTTTCCTGTGACTTAGTGCTATAAGACCATCAGAATGGCCAGGAGACAATCTCTTTTGCAATTTCATGATGCAGTTGTGTCCCTTTTGGGAAGCATTCTTTCCTTGGGGACTAATACTTAAGGGAGGTAAAAATTCTATGAGTGGGTTTTTAGGTGTGAGGAATCACTATAGTGTAAAAGACAAAGTGCACATTTTAGTTTACAGATGCGAATAATGACTGGGGAAGAGAGCATCATATTGATTTCTGAGTCGAAGCATTTATTTTGATTCTGCATCCTGTGTAACAGCACATCATTCTCATAGGTTGTTATCTAAAAGTTCACATGTGGATTTTCATTTAAGTGATACCACTGTTACTTCAGCCACATTACTTCTTGATTTTGAGACATAGTGAGAGCAGTCAATACCATATGCTTAAATCTGTGGGTGTAATTTTCCAGTGAAATTAGCTCCCTGGTTACAAATGTGCATCACAGTACACTGTGACTGAATTAGACTGCACTTCTCTGGGATCGTTTTTGGTGTCTGTCACCTGTTGCTGGTTGTGTGCCTTCTGGGATTGGGAGTGCAACTCCCAGCTGATGGCAGTGAGGTGTTCGCTGCTGGGCCAGACTTCTCCAGGTTTTTCGTCAAGCTTCTCTCCTCTCTCTTGTCAGCAGTTCTGCCATGGGGGCCACAGCCACTTGAGGTGGCTTTCTTCCCCCATTAATTGGCAAAAGAGGGAGCCTCTTAAACACTGAATATTGCTGTAAGCCCGGGGCTTGATTCCCCAGTGCCAGAGATAATACAGGCAGGAATCTGTGACAGGTTACCTCAGGGGCTGGTTTCACCTTCCTGTCTCGTTGGTTCCCAACACCGTGTCTCATCCAGGTTGAGAGTGCATCGAGGGCTATTATTATATTACTTTCTCTCCTTTGCATTATAGTCGCTGCTGGAGAGACTGGATTCTTCATCCCTAGTGCAGGTCTATTGAGATTGGAGTAAACCGGGGGGGCGGCCTGAGCCCACCTCCCCAGCAGAGGTGCTCAGCCCCCACCACCTTCCCACATGGAGGCAGAGGCTGGCTTCCCCAACCTGAGATCCCTGGACCTGGGGTCCCTGCCACAGCCTAGGGTGCAGTGGGGGTGTGCTGGAGCTCTTCTCTAAGGGCCTGCCTGGTTTGAAAGGACCCCAGCTCCCACCTCCAGCCCAACAAGGCTTGCTGGGCTGGGACCGGAAGGCTGGGTCTTCTAATCCCCTCTCCCAGCCCCAGATACTGAAAGGGTGGGGAGATTGGGGTCTCCACCCCGAGGTCCCTAGACCCTGAGAACCTGACAGCCTGGTGGTACACGATTTACCTTTCTGTGTTTCTGTAGATGGTATGTTAGTTTCCTGGAGTTATCATAGCAAAGTATACCACAAGCTGTGAGTAGTATAGTCAGCACATTGTCCCACGTTTCTGGAGGCTGAAAGTCCAAGATCAGGTTGTCAGAAGGGTTGGTTCTTTCAAACACCGTTTGAACCCTCTCTCCTAGCTTTTGTGGTTTGCTGGCAATCTTTGTGTTTTTTTTTTTTTTTAGACTAGGTCTTGCTATTTTTGCCCGTGGAACCGCAGGCTCCCGTTGCCCGGGGTACCACAGACTCAAGCAAGCCCCAGCCTCAGCTTCCCAGGTAGCTGGGATTACAGGCGCGCACCACCACGCCCAGCTATTTTTTTTTGGAACTAGGTCTCGCTACGGGCCCAGGCGGGACTCGAACCGCGATCCCTAGCCCCGGCCACTTCATAGGCTGAAGCTTACAAGCACGAGCCACCGTGCCCTGCTGGTTTTTTAACTTGTAAATCTACCTTCGACTTCACATTACATGTTCCCTGTGTGCCTGTGTTTCTAAATTTCCTCTTTTTGTAAGGATACTTAGTCATAAGATTAGGGTCTACTATTATGTCTTCATTTTACCTTGATTACCTCAGCAAGCATTATTTTGAAATTTGTCACACTGAGGTCTATGTGTTCAACATGAATTTTGAAGGGACACAGTTCTACCCATACCTAGTATTGTCACAAGCACGTGGGGAGGGAAGGAAAATTTGTACTCAGAGTGTTTCTTCTACTGTCTCTTCCATGTTGGAACTAGTCAGCTTGCCACCAGATAGTTGACTGACTCTCCCAAGGAATGATATTATCATGGGACCTCATTATTGGTATCTGTTCTTGCTGTGTTAAGTACTCAGTGGTAGCAGTGGAAAAATCTTGTTGTCACTTAGCCTTATCTTTTGAATCTGTGTGCATATCCTCAGTCCCTGTTCACATGGACATTTCTACGTGAACTTGTGAAAAGCTGTTTACTGATCAGACCGGCACTGAACCTTCACCGTTTGCCTTCCTTTAAAATTCACCCAACCCTGTTTTCTCTATACTCCTTTCTTTTATTAATAAATTGTCATTTAGTTCATTACTTCCAAATCATCCCTTAGCTTCTGCAGCTATGTCATCTCTCTCGTCATCTCTTTCTTGTACCTTGCATTAAGCCACCAACAGAATTCACTGTGTAAGTCTCTAGGTGGCTGCAGTATTACCAGTGTTCACAGAATGGATCACCTTGTCCATCTATTGTTCGGAACCTTCATTACTCTTTAATATTCACATAGGACACTGTCATTCTTGCACGGAGTTCTCATAAACTGTGAGATAAGTTCATGAGTGCACCTCTTCCCTAGACTTACATATTGCCGAAAATTGTACACAGGACTATTATATTATAACAGTTGTTCACTGACTTTTGACTGATTCTACCACTTATCTTAAACCCTATGTAAACTAGGTTCAAAGATTTCCAACCACTTTATTTGATTTTAAGGAACTCCCCATAGTGCTAAAGACCCAGGTTGAAGAAGAGGCTGAGCACTGAATTAGAAATAGGTCCTGTGGGAGTCTGAGAGACTTGAACATGCAATTTGTTTGTGCCTCCTACTTCTGTAGCCCCGTGTCCAGTGTACCATGTCCACTTGATGGGCATTGCAGCACATACTCAGTTTTAGGGTTAATGAATCAGACACCTTAATTACATAGTAGTTGATTACTAGATGTCCCAGGGTCAGTCATTCTGCCCTTGTGTAGGGTTAGTGAGTTTGCCAAGCTTTTTCCTCCGTTGGCCTGTATAACCAGCACTTGTGGTTTTGAGTCTTCCCCCATGATTGTGCATCCAGTGGGTGTGTCATGTACAAGTGTGCACACCTGGACCTAGGAGAGAGGGCCTATAAAGAGGTGCAGAGAGCATGAGGAAGAGAGTGAATTGCTAGGGGGTGAAGGGACTTGCCTGCCTTACAGCCCCCCAGCCCTAGTCTGCCCTGGCCCTGCCCTTCCTCCCTGGTGTGTCTGTGCAACAACTAAAGCCAATAAAGAATCTACTTAGATTGGTGAGCCTGATGTCTCATGGTTGCCCCTGCAGTTGGAACCATGAACAGGCTAGTTAGTTACCTTATACCTTGTAAAACCCCAGAACAAGTCAGCAGTTGTTCCAAAAAAGAGATCAGTCATTCTGTTTTAAAAATAAGTTTACTCCAGTGAATGAAATTTGTGGAAACCAGTTTGAACACAGCATGAATTTTGTGTTTATTTATATGTAGTTCATGAGAAATAATAGGGTAACATAAAAAGCTGCATTGAGCTAAACCAGAACATAGAGGAATACATAAAATGTACATATTCCAGATTTCAACTGATTGCTTCATTTCAGCATGTTCATTGTATCCCCCAAGGCTGTAGTTTGTTTTTCTTTCAATATAGTGACATTTTCATTTGAAAAACAACCATTTAATAACCCACTCATATCTTTAGTATTTGGGCTCAAAAATACCAAGCAGTGCACCTGAAAGGGAAGTTAATCACTGAGGAGAAGCTGGAAACATTTGGGAAGACAGTGAGAACAGATAATATTCATTGAGCAGCAGGCAGAAAGCAGTTCACTTCACACCCACCTGAGACAGTGTCACACACACAAAAGCATGATTGACCCATCTTCAAATGCTGTGAAGTTGATCAGAAAAGGCATAAAGAAATAGAACGGTAATGATTGTCAGGTATTTACATTAAATACCAAAGACTGAAAAAAAATCAGTCAAGAAAAATCTTTTTCACATGGGTCTTTGTATGTAGTAAACAAAGACCTTAAACTCATTGAGTCCTGAAGGAGTAGCTCCTTTTGGTGCAAGTAATGGTTGCTTTCACGTCATTAAATAGTGCAATAAATTCTTAAACATCTACTGTTGCACAAAAAACAGTGCTAAAGACAAAGCTGCAAAAGAATTTTCTAATAACTGATACAGAAATAAAACTGAAGGTGGCCAAATACTGTATTAAATCCTTGAGTCTGATGAAAACAGGTATAGGATGACTTAGGTTTTTCCCTCCATTGGCCTGTATAAACAGCACCTGAGGTATTGTGTCTTCCCCATGACCGTGCAGTCCAGCAGGTTTGGCATGTGAATGTGCATACCTAGGCTTAGGAGAGAGGGGTTAAAGGGTGGAGGAGGGCATGTTAAAGAGCATGAGTGTGATGATAGGAGAGTACAAAAGAACACTAGAGAGACACCAGAAAATGAGGATTGGGGGGTAGCCAAGGGTCTGGGGGACTCACCTGCCACCCACCATCCACTCCTATCTTGGCCCTGTCCTGCCTAATGTGTCTGTGTGACTACTAAAACCAGTAAGAACTTAGCAGATTGGTGAGCCTGATGCCTGTGCACTACAACAGGTATTTGCTAATGAAAACGTGCCTTAGAGGATGCAAATGTGAGATAAAGAAAACACACCCTAGGATTTAAAACTGTGAAATTAGCATTATTCTGACATTTGGCACCAGTGCCAAGTAGAGACTTGAACTAAATCATCACTTAGGAAATGGAAACTTTAAAAGAAATTGTTGAAATCAACATTTACATTCACTACAGTTACCTTAGCATTCAGCAGAAATGGGTCAACTCCCTAAATCTTTATTGATTTTTTATATAATTCTTCCTTGTTGTAGGTGATTGTGGAAACAAAACCATAAAATGAAAAAAAAAATAGACTTTAAAATTCTTTCAATTCTTTAGTAATATCCTTGTACAAAAAGTCAACTCAACCCAATATCCTTTTTCCTTGTTTTGCCACCTCACTGAGTTCCTTGATAAAAATGTGGTAACACCATTTACAGCATATTTACAGTGAACATTTCAAATGCTGCTTGCTGTTACTGAGGTGAGAATGCAGATATAGTTAACTTGATTGGTGGTAGATCTGATGTGGATGATAATGGTGAAGAAATGATAAAGGCTAGTCTTAATCAAAACAGCTGTATTGGTTTTAAGATAATTGTTTTAAGATAATGCTGAATGTAGTGGGAGAGTCTTGCATGGCATTCAGGCAAGTTTGGGACCATACAGACAACTTTCAAATGAATAGAGGAGGCAAGCGACAAGCGAAGCAACCAGAATTTCTTTTTCGTTACTTATACCTTCTGTCAGCACAACAGAGATAGTAAGGTACAGTTCCCTTTCATAGCAGGCATTACAACATCTGCTCATTTTCAGATAACCCTCCTTCTGTCAATTCATAATAACAAAATTTGGCCTTTCCAGCCTCAAGCAGCCGTCATTTTGTTTATTTGCTATACTTAATAAATTTTTGTACATTTCCTGACCGTTTAATATGTATACAATTATACTGCCCTTTTTCTTTTAGCTTTCTTTCTCTTTTTTCTTAGCTTTAATGTGTTGGAATGAAATTTTTGATGTTGACCCTCCTACTTTCATTATTATGGTGCAGTAATTTTTGAAAATACATGCCATGTTATGGCAGAATGAATTATAAGCTATCAGCAAAAGAAGACATGACCTCTGCTGTGCTTTTCTTTTTCGGGCTTTCTACAGACTTTATTCATCATCCTTATTATATTCTGCAGAGTTTGGGAGAAATCTTTTTTGGGAGAAATCACTGCTTACTGGTGATGACACCCAGGTGGCAGGGCACATTGTGTAGTACTCAGAATTTTGTTTTCTTATGGACCCCATTTGTAGCTGACAAATTAGGTTAGAAAACACACCCTTAATGAAGTATGCCTTTCTTCCAATATCAAAGGAGGCCCAAAGACTGTTCTGCTTCTTGTAACTAGGCAAGATTCAGCTTTGTCTTTATTTTTTAATGTGGAGTTTGTAAGGTGCTCTAGAGTGGACCCCCATAGTATTCATTAAAGTGATGGACTGCAGAATTTGAGGGTAGATATTTCCACTTGTTGGAGTGCTTATCTTATTTATTAAGACCATGTAGAATACTTACTACTTCCTGCTTATCAAGTCCAATCTGAATGATGTTTTGAGTGTAGTCGATCAAAACAAAAGAAAAAGAAAGAAGAGTCATTATTTTCCTAAAGACAGTGAACCTGTTTTACTGACTTCCCAGTTGAAAACAAATTGCTTCTAATTGTCTTTTCTAATTGAATAGGGGAAAAAACAGTCTGCCAGATTGATTACTAGATATTTATATTGATTTGCTTCAGTAAAAATGCGAAATCTGGTATAGCAGCTGAAATTGGAGTCATAATCTGATTGATCATGGTAACCTAAAATTATTTTCGGCTTTTATAAGTACATACATTGGTATACGGTGGTGGTAATCGCTGATCTTTAATCCATGAGTAAAAGAGCTAATATGGAGTTTTCACTATTACCAAATGCATCTCTTCCAGCTCCCTTCTGGAATCAGAAAAATAACCACAGGTTTGATTCATAACCCCATTGTGACAAAATGTAGCCCAGGCTTGGTGTACCACCTGACATCTGCACAACTCCATTGTAACTGGACTCCTAGGTATTCACTCACCAGGTGTTAGCATAGCTGACTTAGGATCCAAGAATAAACAGCAAGTGAGGGAAATATCTATTGAATGTTTAATGTTTTCTCATACAATTGGTTTTCAAAAGATAGATCTCCAAATATTTTAACTTAGCTTTTATTAAGCAGAAAATTTATGAGAAAAAATGAGATACTTTAGAATGAACAATTTGGTGATATTTAGTATATTTACAGTACTTGGCTCTTACCTCTCCTACCTAATTCAAGAATATATTTGTCACCCCTTCATAGCAAACTATAACTTTAAAGCAGCTTTTCTCATTCTCATCGGTTTTCTCCCTCTGTAGATTTACCTGTTCTTGATATTTCATATAATGGAATCATACCATTTATTTCTAGCTTCTTTGACTTGGCATAGCAGTTTTGAGATTCAACTGTATTGTCACTCATACTCCATTCTTTCTTTTTTTTTTTTTTAAGACTAAATAGTATTTAATTTCGTGTGTCTTAAAATTTATCCGTTCATCCTTTAACAGGTATTTGATATATTTTAAATCACCAGCGTGCTGTGTGAAAGACTATAAAGTTGAGGAAATATTTATGTAGTAGAAAAATACTACTCTCTATTTAGACACCTGATTTTCTATTCCCTTCTCAGCAAGTTATTATCCATCTGTAAACTTTAAAAGACTTCTTAGAGTTTCTGTGTCTTCACCTGTAATTACAGAATGGCAGTGGGAACTTCTGAGAGCTTTGCAATGCTTCCTCCAAATATTGGTGTTTCATTGCTCCCCTATTCAAAATCTTGTTTTCTGAGTAAAGATCACTTCACTTTGACGCCTTATGCATTATTAATTCTGGTTAAATTTTCAGTCTTGGCCGGGCATGGTGGCACATGACTGTAAGCAGCAGTCTAGGAAGACACGGCTGGAACCAAGGATCGCAGTTCAAGTCCCACTCAGAGCACTATAGCGAGACCTAGTTCCCAAAAAAGAGCTGGGCGTGGTAGTGCTTGCCTGTAATCCCAGCTACCTGGGAAGCTGAGACTGGGGGTCACTTGAGTCCGTGGTACCCCAGGCAACGTGAGCCTGCAGTTCCATGGGGAAAAATAGTGAGACCTCATTGTGTCACTTATCTTGTGACTGAGTAATTAATATTTAGCCTTTTTGTGAGTTATGTCTGAGTAAAAGTAGACTTTCCTCTTTCATTTGTGAGGAAGTATGAAATTATAAGAAAAGATGAGATGTCTGAATACTGTTTTTTTTACTGTTAACTTGGATAAATTCCAATATACTCAAATGTTAATTTTTTTGTTAAATTGTTAAATTTTTTCTATTTTTTTTTTAATGAGGTGACATTGGCTTAATTTGAGGAACATTTTAGTTATCTATTAGCAGCTTAGTCTCATTTTGAACACTGACTAAAGTGTGAGTTATTGAATATACAGTCTTTTAATGATGTTAAGCCAGAAGTATTTTCTGTCCTTACAGATAAATATTTATTATTTACAAACATTTTTGGGTTCTTGTGACTGATTGTGTTTACTTTCAAATAAAGTGAAAATGCAAGTGCAGTTGCCTTAAAACTACTGTTATTAATCATCTCTTAATGTTTCCCCTCTCTTTAGGGAGAGGAATCAAATGAGTCTGCAGAGTCTAGCAGTAATTGGGAAAAGCAGGAAAGTATTGTATTGAAGCTGCAAAAGGAATTTCCCAATTTTGATAAACAGGTGAGTAGTCAGGTACAGACATTTCATCATTACATGCTAGTTGCATTAAGAACTAGTGTTTGAGATTAGCCCTGTAAAAGCATAGGATAAATTTTGCACTTCTCCAGTTAAATATTCTTTAACAATATAAATAGTATAAAATATTTTGGTACTTTTTGTTAATTTTTGTATTATTTACCTTGTTTTCACATTTCTGTACCACCAGTATAATTTTAATCATTAAGCTGCAACTGTAAAAACAGTTGTGAACAAATTCAATGCAAAACTCAAGTGATTTAGCTTTTTTTATATATTCATCCTTTAAATTTCTTGAAAGAATTTTAAAGTCTCATACCACATTTTGTGTCTAATAGTTCAAAAATGCTTTCTACTTTCCAGAAAGTAAGAATACTTAGTAAATATTCACACCTACACGCCATTTCTAAAAGTGCTTTGATTTAATCACAGTCATTCATTTATACATATGTGTGTATGTGTATAGGCATATTGCTTGTTCAACAGTTGATATGTATTTACATTGATTTATTCAAGCATATACACAGATGGTAAATCTGCTTATGCAAAATCTGGTTGCTGTACTGCTTCTTTACATAAGTAGAAACTAAATTAGTTTTGAAATTGGCATTTTGTAAAAGCATAACAGCATTGTTGATGTTTTGTTTAGATTGAGCAAGCAAATTTTGATTCTCTAATGTTAAAAGTGCCTCATAAGAAAGACAGAACTGTAAAACATGTCAAACTTCCTTCCCTTTGAAGATTCTGTTTGCAGAGTGAAGTTATAAACAGTAGTCCTTCTTTATTTGCAGTTTCAATTACCACTGCTCAATCACAGCCTGATAATATTATGTACAGTTAGATAGAGGCTCCTTTCATATAACTTTTGTACTATATGTTGATAATTGTTCTGTTTTATTGTTCTTAATATCTTACTGTGCCTAATTTATAAATTAAATTTTATATGTTTGTATTTTGGGAAAAACCATAATGTATATAGGGTTTAATACTATCCACAGCTAAAAACATCCTTTGCAGTTGTTGGGTATTATCTCCTGGGATAAGAACATTTGTATATATACAGAGCTTTTGTAAAACAGCATTAAAACAACTAAAAATTTTTTTCAATTTTGTTGGGTTTTTAGCTGATTAATTTCTTTTGTAAGAGCATAAAATTTTTCTATAGATTTCTAATTTTAGATTTTTAACAAAAAGATCAATGACTTATTCCTAGGAACTAAGGGAAGTACTTAAGGAGCATGAATGGATGTACACAGAAGCGTTAGAGTCATTGAAAGTGTTTGCAGAAGACCAAGGTAATTACCTGTTCTTGTCATTATAGAAAATGCTTGCTTCTCATTGTACTTTTTATTTTAGTAGAGAAGGAAATGATAAACTTTTATTTGGCCAGGTCCTATCGATAGTTAAGGCTGCTTTTGATCTACCATGTTTTAAACAGTTCTTAGGATGGTTCTTAGAATTATTGGTGTCTTATCACTAACATAGATTTCTTACTCAGCACTTGTATGAATATCAAAAGCAGGTATCAGAAAATTATAAACTGGAAATCACTAGCATGAAAGAAAGTCTTTCAGCCCGTCATGGAATACTCTTAACTTAAGGGACCAAATGGTAGGAGAGAAGCAGTGTGAAAGAATTTAATATAGCACATGTTCAGTAACTTTCTTGTATTTGGAAAAGTTCATCACAGTGATACAGGATTTTGTTTTGTTTTTTAGCTAATTTAAATAATCCTATGTTATCAGTGTTCTTAATGACATAGCAAATGATACTGTGTGTGAAAAGGCAGTTGTATCACCAATTCTGATGAAATGATTAAGAAGACAGATTATGAATGCAAATAATTTTGAGGTTTATTTTATTCACTTTATTTTTGTACATGTGTACAAGAATGTATTTTATCTTTATATAAGTCTAAAAGGAAGGCCTTTGAATTTGCAGGACATTCTAAATAAAGTTTTATAGATTAATTGGTATGTATTTTCTTAGTGGTATACGAGGTAGCTTTATTTTCAATCTCAGTCATTTTAGAAATCTGCAAAATATGACCGGGTCATCAGTCGTAAAGTAGTGGTACTTTTTAATCGTGTATTTGTGTAGTGATGAACTCAGAAGAGAGATGCTGATGGAAAATTAGTTATAGCATGGTTGATTTTAGTTTAGCCTGAGCGCTTTCTGTGTTGTGTATCAGCATTGAATGGGATTGCTAAGTGGTATCAGACATCTCATGGTATGCACCTGTCATTTATATTCTCAGGATATTTGTTAGAAAATGGTGATTAATATTTAACTCTTCTGTCAAGGATAATGTGTTTTTGAAACTGTTTCAACTCTTATCTTCAAAGTATACTTTAGATTGCATTGAAAGTATCAAGATTTAGCAATAAATTATTGAATGCTTCTGTATTCCAAGGGACAATAGACATTTAAATATTTTTATTTGAAGTTTTATATATTTATGTATAATACTCTGATTTATTTTACCTTTCTTTGTACACAGATATGCAATATGCTTCACAAAGTGAATTTCCAAATGGAAAAGAAGTCTCTTCGAGAAGTCAGAATTATCCTAAAAATGCAGCTAAAACAAAACTGAAGCAGAAATGTTCCATGAAACCACAAAATGGTTTTAACAAGAAGCGTAAAAAAAATGTATTTAATCCTAAAAGAGTTACTGAAGATTCTGAGTATGATTCAGGTTCTGATGTTGGTAGCTCACTAGATGAGGACTATAGTAGTGGTGAAGAAGTGATGGAGGATGGCTATAAAGGTAAAATTCTTCACTTTCTTCAAGATGCTTCAATTGGTGAACTTACTTTGATTCCTCAGTGTTCTCAGAAAAAAGCTCAGAAGATAACAGAACTCCGGCCCTTTAATAGTTGGGAAGCTCTGGTAAGGCTACATTCTTTTTTTTTTTTTCCTGTTTGTGTGTATGTAATTCACAGTTCCGTTTATAGGCAAGGTGTCTTCAGACCAGGGAAGCATAGATGGGTGGCCTTATCCTGTGTAGAGTCAAACATTACTTTCATTGTAAGCCAATAGTATTTCAAATAGTGTCATATGACCTAATTTTGAATGAATTAAGGGGTGATTTTCCTGAAAAAACCCAAGCTGATTGGCTGGGCATACTGTCACTCATTCTTTTGCATAGAAACTTGGTTCATTTAACTGCAGAAGAAGAAATTAGAGCTTACATTTAGGAAGGAGTCGTTTGCTAGTCTGCTCTGATCTGTAACTGCTGAGACACCATGCAAAAAGCAAGAATGTGGCAGAATTTTTACTACAACTACTTGAAGAGCAACGTCCAGGGGAGCTCCATGATTGAAAATGCCAGCCTAAATGCTTTATGCTTCACCACAAAAGAAGCAATTGTTTTATTTTCTTTTTCTTTTAAAAGTGACAGCTCAATCTGTAACAGTTTTTCTTGGTTAAACAACGCGGCCATTTTATGGAGTGTAGCAGGCTGCAGCGTTTTTAATTGGAAAGATAGAAAAGTGTGGAAGCCTAGAATTCAAGCGTTAGGTGAAGGGAAGGCATAAGCACTGGTAAGTACACTTTGCATGATCATTTTCTGGAATTTAATTTCCAAGTTTTATCCAAGATAACCTGTATTTTGAGTTTTATAAATGCCAATGGTAGCAGATCTTACTCAGAGAAATATAAGAACTTCTAAATTTTAACTTTTGTGAGAATGTGGGATTTTATAGCATGAATTGTATATAGGCCCTGCTATAAGAGAAATAATAGATGATTTTTTACAGTTTTAGAAGATGAAGTGAGTCTTAATTGCTTTATAAATTTTTAGGAAGTCTTATTCCCTAGCTTGGGGAACAGAGTTGCTTTAAACTGTGGCAATTTATGAGTATACATTTCCTTAAAAGTGTCTGGAGGAATCCATGAATAATAGTTGTAAAACATTTTTTAAAAAATTAAAATATTTGAAAAATATGGAAACATTACTAGTATTTTGTAGCTAAAAAAAATTAAGCCATTTGTTTTGCCTAAAGCCTTTGCTTTTCTGTAGAACATCTGTCAAAGCAGGCCCTTTCAAAACTTGTTCAGCTTTGCCTGAGTGATTTAAAGTATTTGCTGAAGGGCTTTTTTGTTCTTCTTTTCTTCCTTTTCTTCTTTCTTTTAATCTTTAATGGTCTCCTATGTTATTGCAGAGTTGGGTTGCTCAGGCTTGTTGGGATTCTAATTTATTTAATAAGGAATGCAATTATCTGCACCAGTGTTTAGGCACTGTAACTACTTGCCCAAATATCTTATAGTAAAAGTAAATTATACCAGAGTTCTATGTGCCAGATGCTTTTAAAAATATTCAGCAACTTAACGTGTAGAAAGTATATTTCCCCTGCTAATTAATTGGCTTAGCTTAAATTAGTCTTAACATGAATTTTTAGTGTATATTACCTCTTTGACCTCCTGCAGCATATTGCCCCCTTTGTAAAAATACAACACAAAGATTATTTTGCTGACCATTCATGTAAACATTGGTTATTTTAGGAAACAGTTAAGTAAATTTGCTATTTGAGTTCAATGAATGTAGGACTTGCTATCCTGAGAAGTAGGTAAATGGTGTGTTTTGGGAAATGAACAGTCAAAATTATCAAGTATGTAAGCTTTAACTGTTAATTCACTTTAATCTCTTTAAAAGTTTGATTTATAGCACAGCAGTATATCTTAAAAGTATCAAAGGAACATCAATAATATACCTTTTAGTGAAAATTTATGTAATTTACTTTTTCGTTTTTATGTCAACTGGTTTTTAGAAGATTCCTGATAATTACTTGCAATTTTAATTTTCATTCATAATGTAATGAAAATTTTAAAACATTGTTTCAAATAAGCATCCAAATGTCTAGTAAACTCTTAAAATTATTTTGAAGCTTATTTAATGGTAGCATTGGGGTATTCAGCAGAAATTTAAAATTAAGTTTTTAAGGCAGACTGAGCCCAGTAAATGAAATACATTTTAATTATGATTTTTGTTAAATTGAAATCTCTATAACATTGGTTAGTTAAGTATAATCAATAGTATTCTTATTTCATTATAAAAGTAATTTGAATGTGAACACTAAGTTAGTGTATGTTAAAATACACTATGTAGTGTAATTTAAAACAGTTTGGAAAATTGTACACCTTTACTTTTATTCTAGGTATTATACATATAATTTCACATCACTATATTTATCATTTAATACACTTAGTGTTACTTAGGCTCTAGTCACTATAATTGTAAATCCAGAAATTATGCAGTTTTCTGCATTGTAATTCTCATCAGAGTTTTATGCTTTTTAAAAAGTAAAATGCTCTGAGATATAGTTAATCCCATTTTACATAAGGAAAATGTAGAAGTATATTATAAAATAATGTGTTAATGTTTGCAATTTCCCTGCCCTTTGTATATTTTCCTTTGAGTCAAAATTTAGTTACTCAAATTTTTGTCATAATGCTTTTGTTTTGCTCATTTTTTTGCCTAATACCAATAAAGCACTCACTCATCATAATGACTACATCATTTACATAACACTTCAGAAACATAGCAAACCAAAAATATCATGTATTTTAAAACATACTGTTGTTATGAGAAAATTGGAACTTTATTGTCCAATTTCACCATTTTGATGGTCTCAGTTCATCAGTTTTACTTAAATAAATGTTTGCCTAGCTTTGTGCAAAGTAGGGTGGGGATGCTTTTTATCTGATAGTATTATGTTGCATCTGCATATTTTACTTAGAATAGTAATGTTTCCTGACTAAGGTTCTTGAAAATCTTATTAAATACCTCACCCCAAAAATGTTTCATATATTCATCTACTTCCTTAACATTTAGGTTAGGTCAGTATAGGTTAAGTTTTCTTTGATTGTTAACCAGGCAACACAGGCTTAGTTCACATCGACATACTGTATACTGCCAGTTTACTAGTAATTTAGACTTTTTGTAAGTATGATAAACACACACACACACACACACACACACACATATATACTATACTATAGAGAAATGGATAGATAGTTACATAAAGAGATGCATTCTGAGCACTCTGTAGGCAGCTACCGAGTGGAATAAGATTAGGATTTTTTTCCTTCAAGAATATTACTTATTAGCTAGTGAATTAAATCTTAATTCTACAGAAATTAAAAGATATTTATACTTCGAGAGCGACACATTGTGGCAAGAGAAAGGTACTTCATTCGACTATTTAAAAGAAAAAAGTTGAATGTCAAACTTGGATTTTCAGTCAAAGAGGAAGTAATTGGGCTCACTTAATGTTTCTTAGCAAGTGGCAACTACTTATTATCCTTTAATTCCTCCATGGAAAAAAAAAAACCTGTGTTTTTTTTTTTTTAAATGATTTGTCTAAAATTGATAGAACAAAGGAAAAAGTACAGGCAGTTTTCTGCCAAAGATATCTACTACTTTACCCCTTATTGAACATTGGTCTGTTTATGCATGCATGCTCATCAGTAACTTGAGGTTTACTAATAGATTCTGCATATCCAAAATATTGTGTATTTCTTAAATCCTTTTTTACTTAAATTTGAATAACTTACAGGATTGTTATATGTATTGAGCATATCTAAAATATTGTGTATTTCTTAAATCCTTTTTTACTTAAATTTGAATAACTTACAGGATTGTTATATGTATTGATTTATAAAATAGTAAAATGTCAACTGTTACTGTTTTCCTAACTGCCGACTTTCCTGTTCACATACATCAACCTAAGGAATATATTGTGAAATTAAATTTATGGTCTTTAAAAAGTTTGATTTTGGGCATGGAGTCCAGTAATTCTACAAACTTATTCTTCCCAAAAATCAATACCCATTCCTTTTCAGTCTTATTTCTGATTGTACATAACTTTAGACTTTTCAGTTGGTTACATTTCCTATCTTCTGAGGAACCCTTCTTGGGTAATTTTGTCATTAAGCAATTTTATGACATCATAAAGTGTAAATATTCAAATTTTATGATAGAACCTATTGAGACCACCATTTATCACCGTTATACTCTTTTGGCCAAAACAGTAAGTGATGCATGACTGTATAATATAGATTGGATATCCTCTCACTATTTCACTTCACATTTCCATTTTCTATTCCACAATCCATATTGGATAATAATATGGTCATCTGGAAAATTTTCTTCATATCTATATTATTAAACCATGTAAATACCTTTCATGGCAAGCCATGTAGTATGCTGCATGATCACTTTATTCCTTGTTCAGAATCTTGTTTTCTCTGGTTACTGGTTGGATTTGTTCATTTGATTTTCTGTATGCTTTCTATGACAATGTCACTTTACCCCAAATTTCTAAAATTTCCAAAATTTCACTTCAGTTTTTAGACATTTCTGGTATTCAGTCTGTAAGCTCTTCTTATAGAAGTCACTTCTGAAGTTTTCTGACTTGCTTTGTTTTGGACTGGTTGTGTTATAAGACAGTGGACCATTGGTGGCCTAAGCTTCTCATTTCCCTGACATTCTAAGAAATGTTACCGCCTCTTTTGTATTGAATCTCTTGTTTCTATGCATGTCTTTATTTATCCCCTTGGTTTTCCCTTTATTAAACTACATACAAGGATGTAGATAAATAATATAGTGGAGATTTTTGGCCTTATTTTTGAATCTCAGTTACGACATTTTCACACACACAAACACACACACACACACACACACAAAGCAAGTTCTTTATGTTCTCTGTTTTCCATGCATGTGAGGTATAATTACCATGGGTGTTATCAACCAATGGAGAAACCTAAGTATTCAGTAAAGTAAATGCTCATTTAATTACCTGTCCTTTAGGAAATATGAACTATAGATACATAAATATATTTTTGCATCAGAAGTGCTGTGTGTATAGTGAAATACCAAAAACTCGTATGTTATGTTCTGCTTTTCTTCCACTATCAGTTCTACCCATACTAAATAGAAATTTTTTAAGTCAGGTGGTTTTTAACCTCTCTCCACTCTCCCTAGGTTTCCTTTGGTATCTTGTCAATTTTATCCATGGGTTGTAAACAGACTTAGATTAAATCTTTTGGAAAGTGTTCTCTCCTTCCTGTTGGTTGTCAGTGCGACAGTAGGAACTACATTTTGAGGATGTTACAACAGTAAAGTAGAAGAATCCTTGATTTTGGAACCACAAAACCAGATTGTGGTATTGTGAACTACTTCCTTGAGTATTTACATAAGGTAGAAATTTGTGTATGTTTTCGTTAAAATCCCTAGTGTTTTGGATTACTAATAATTACTGTTAATTAAACCTAACCCTAACACATTCATTCACTGAAATTTTTTCTTCAAAAATCCCTTTATTTAGATTTTATATTAGTGTATCGTAGATCACTACTAAAAAAAATCTAAGGTCTGAATGTGCAACAATAATTTGGTCATCTGTAATATTGGTTGACTAGTAAGGCAGATAGGGTAGGAAGATTAGGAAGTCCCAGAAGGCTATGTTCTGAAATATGGACTTAAGAAATTATGAAAATGTCAAGTTCAGTCAGAAATCTCAGTAAACAGCTTAGGGTGTTTCAGATCTGAAATAAGAATTACCCTTTGCATACTACTTTATTACCCTTACAAGAATTTCAAACATAAAAATCTTAGTATTCTAACTGTTCTTAGTAGTTTCATCACCAGCTTCAGTTGTTTGCTTATGTCTGAAAATATTCCATGCTCAAATTTCCGTTTTGCATAATATCTTTGGTGGAAAAACTAGATCAGTTATTCTACAGTTTTCCAGTGTGGTTATCCCCTCCCTAGCTTAACTAACCTTCATCTGGATCCGTATTTTCTCTAAAATTTTTAGAAGGGTAAATGCCCCTATCAGTACTGTTTGGTTGGTTAATTGTTTTTTTCATAAGGAGACAGTAATATATGGTTATTTCTTTTTATCTCTTAGTTTACTAGATTCTGATATATTGAGTTGATCTTCTTTGGGTAAAAACATTTATTTCTTATTTTTGGTCATATAATAACATAATAATAATATAAAGAACTTCCTAGATCCTAGATTGTATTCATCTTCTTAAATGAAGTATCCGAGAAACTTTGTTCTTTCCCTTTGTTAACTGTTGTTATATTTGAAATTACTTGTTGTATGTCATTTCTAGTGCATCTAAACCACTTCTGGACTGGAACTGTGTTTGTTTATAGATTTGGTACCTTTCACCAACCAGAGTAGTACTTACTAAAAATTAATGTTAATTGTTTACAGAAAAAAATTGTTTTTCACTTTTATGATCTCAATTTTTTTCTTTTTTATTTAGGAAAGTACTAGTTAAGGGGGTAAAAAATAGCATTTCTTCCATTGTGACTTTGAAATTGAACCTCAATTTATTGATTGGAATTGGTTAATTTATCTTGCAGTTGTGAAGACTAAGTTAATGAATGAAAGATACCTAGTATCTAGAATGAACACAACTCACATATATGTTCGTTCTTTATTTCTTGTCTTTTTTTTTTTTTTTTGGTTCTTCACACATAGACAACACATACACTGTGCAATGAACATGATTTTATGGTATAACTTTTGGGTTCCATTTAACAAAATGTTTATATATTTTTTAATTAAAAGTTCTGATAGATTTTTTTAAATCTTCAAAGCACTGATTCTTACTGCTGTGTATGTATAAATCTTTTCTGTGCAAAGCACAGTTTTTGAAAATGTAGTTTGCAAATAACTTCATATTTCACATTGTTAATAGTTTTGTTTCCAATCCTTTAGTGTATTGATAATGTATCTTTTAAACAGATTGGGAGTTTTATCTTACTAACATATCCCAGGCTTGATATGAAAAATGTTTATTTTTATAAGCTGCATTTTTTATGGAATTATTCCAGTATATCCTGTAAGTGTTGAATTTCTCTTAAGTTTCTGTGAATGTAGAAACACTAAGATCTATAGGGATTATTTAGAGATGGTTTATATGATTCCTGTTGTAACTTAAAAGAATATGCTAGATAAGATGGCATGGATCAAAATCATGTGTGATTTTATTCCAACAGATTGTTTTATTTTAATTTCCTTTATTCACTTTTGAATTATGGCATTTTTCTTTTCCCCAAGTTTGTCAGCTTTCAAAAAACCCAATGGCTTTCTAATCTGTTTCCCTAATGTATTTTTTTTTTGTGTGGTCTTCTTCGGGATCTATTTTTTAGTTATTGATACAGACAATAGAAACAAGTGCATTTTGAAAGAAATGTCTTGAATTTTCATAGAAAATATGTGTTGTCTTAAAAATAATTTTTCAAGAAAGTTTTGTCAACCTATTAAGTTGGTTGTTAACCTTTGACTCATGTATTATTTTTCCAAATAATTGTCTCGATTTAGGGGTAAAACAAAATGACAAAATAATTGGAGTTTTGAGAACTTGAGTGGTTATACTTTGATATTAAATATGGAAAGTCTTAAGAAAATTAAACCAAGTGGTAATACGCTGTAGTCAAATTAGAGATCCCAGTATATGGTTACTACATTTAGTACTTTTGCCTGTGATAATAAAGGTGAATCTGAGATTTTTAAGGCAAATCATAATAAGGAAACATTAGCAAGTGCTTCAGAGTTTCTACTGTAAGGTAACAACTACCATGGTCGAAATAATGAGCATGGAATGTGTATTTCAAGGAGAAAGATATTTTTTATTTCAATATGATGAGTTTAAAATGACAGTAGGATGTAAAAGCGAAAACATAATTCAACTGTGGACATGAAGAATCTGTTTCTCTTAGCACTTGATTAAGCTTACTAGTAAAAATTTTAATTAACAAACTTATTTCCCTTGTGAAAAAAATTGAGATTGACTTTTTATTTGTAAGATTAAATTGCTAAATTATTTTTCTTTTCATATCATAGTTCACAAAGATGTCCAAAACAAATGGCTTGTCAGAAGATTTGATTTGGCACTGTAAAACACTGATCCAAGAGAGGGATGTAGTTATAAGACTCATGAATAAATGTGAAGATATTTCAAATAAGTTAACAAAACAAGTTACCATGCTCACTGGAAATGGAGGTGGATGGAATATAGAACAACCCTCCATTCTAAATCAAAGGTAATACTTTACCTCAGTTATATGAAATTTCTGAATTTATTTCTGTTGTACCTTGGAACTCTCATGTGAAGTGAGATGAAAACTAAGTTGTTAAAAAGAAGAACCCAAGGGTTTTTTTTTTTTAATGGCAAATTGTTACATGAATTATTTTTTATTAATTTCTTCTCCCCACTCAGATTATTTTACTCCTTTAAAGTGTTACAAACTTGGAGGAGGGGTGATAAGTTTTATATAACCTGTGGTTTCCGTGTTTGGAAACATAATTTTTTATAATCATAGAAACTAAAAAGGTGGTCTTCG
The DNA here is from genome assembly GCA_004024945.1 of Uropsilus gracilis. Classification (NCBI taxonomy): domain Eukaryota; kingdom Metazoa; phylum Chordata; class Mammalia; order Eulipotyphla; family Talpidae; genus Uropsilus; species Uropsilus gracilis. The sequence continues at coordinate 84,137 of PVHY01000644.1, read as the reverse complement.
TTATTGCTCTGTGTAATTTGGTATTTCAAAAATGGCAGCTGCTTAATTACATCAGTATAAAAATTTTTCTTAGCCCAATTTCATTTTAATCATAAATAAAACAAAATGATTGAGATGTGTCTTTAAATATTTTAAGTGCTTTCAAAAGACAAAATTTTGAAATCTTTTGGGGATAGAAGCACATCATAAATGGAAAGGATACTTTAAAGTCATATAAAGAAATACTATAAAGTATATACCCCAGAAATGCTACTTTTAGTCTTATACCGTGTCAGAATTCTTGCTAAAAAAATACACTAAATGTTTACTAAAAGATTTTATTGTCATTCCACATTACTTTATAAAATGGCATTTTGTAACTGTGAAATCCCCATTTTGCATTGTGTTATTGCAATAGCAAAATTGCTTTGAACTTCTGTATGTTTATTTTTTAAGTAGTTTGGAGATTCAGAACTGTCAGAATATTTTCTTTTAAAAAAATGTTTTACTGTGATAATATTTATAATGACAAAAATGTGGAAGCAATTCAAGTTCCTAAAAGTCAGAAGTTGGAATGAATTACAGTATATTCATACTACACAGTGATATCCATTTTAAAAGTGATTTATATCTCTACAGAATATTTCTTACAAACATTTAATAAGATTAGAACTGAGGATTTCATGAAAATTAATTATTTGGTGATTTTTATCTTCTGGTATTTTTCTAAGTTAATGATCATCAAAGTTTAAAAAAAATCTCAAGTTATGGTTACTGAACTTTAGTAAGCTCCAATCTTTTCTGTGCACTTCTAGGGTGCTTTGGGATGGTGTAGGGAAACGTGATGCAGTTTCCACAAAGAAGCTCTTTTCTCTCTTGCATAGAAAGAATTATGGCCATTTCAGCAAATTCATCTCCTAAAAGTGTAGTTGGAGCTGCTCCTTCTTGTTCTACAGCATTGGATATGGGGAGTTCTTCACTCTACAAGATTTACCCAGTTGAGTTTACTTTATCATAATTTGGGTTTTAAAAAACCAAGTGCTTTATTGGCATTACTAAAATATTTCTTTCTTAAACATACATCCATAGAGTCCTATTACTTGTAAATAGTTTGACTAGGTCACAGACCATTCTTTCCATTAGACTGAGGACTTTTTAAATTTAATAGGTGAGAAAAAAGAATACTTTCCTAAAAAGTGCTTATTATCTAAACTTATTACTAACTTATTATTAATTAATAACTTATTATTATTAAGTACGACTTAAAAAAACAGTATGCATAGCCTATGTAGATTTTATTTAAATGCACTTTTAGGGGGTGAAATTTGTTGTCTTGGTTTTTGGTTTTTAACTAAAGTAATAGTTGCGCAATTTTCCTTGGCACACTATCCAGGCATTTTCGCTATTCCGTTTGCTTAGTATAGGAAACATTTAGTTTCCTTCCCTTGGGAAAGGATTTATTAACAGAACAAACTGTTAGACTATCCTGGTAATTAAGTTAGCATGTTTGCAACTTATTCTTAAGAGAATAAATTCTTAGTAGTAAAGTTTATTTGAAGTAAAATTATGTTAACTGTTCATTTTCCTGTTAACAATTGTATATGAATTAGAAAAGAAGAAAAACTGTTTAGATAATAGGGAAATAAGACATAAATAACAGCTATTTTTTAAAAATAAACTCTCCAAGGAAAAATAAAATGTTTCATGTCTCTTGACCACCATTTTAAAATGTCAAAACTAAAGTTTAAGATGTAACACAGTAAGGGAAAATAACTGCAGTATTTCTCTTTTATTTCTTTCATAGAGGTAGCCATCTTTCAAGTTTTAGCAATTTATTGAAAATTTATCAGTTAAAAATTGCTCAGTATAAAGTTTTCTCACATTCAGTATGAAATATATCTAACTTTATGTCTTTTCTGGGCAAAAATCCACCAAGGTTCTGATCTCAATCAGGTTACCTTGAATAAGTCTTTATGTCTGTATTTGAGAATTTGAAACTCAGACTTAGTACATTATACTTTGTTATTTCTAATACAATTCTTTCTTACCTTTCAGAATAATTTGAAGCTAGTTTCTCTGACAGATTTATACCTAATCAAATACCTGTTCCTCCTTTTCTTTCATGGTCCTAAATCATAGGGTTTTTTTTGTTTTTTTAATTTGCTTAGTGAGAAATAAGAAAGCTTTCAGTTTAAAAGTATTTGTAATACTCTGTTGAAAAAAAGAACACTTAATTCAGAAGGCCCAGGCTGTAGTTCTTACAATTTGGGTAACAATAATTACATTTTTAATCTGTAAAATGATGCCTGTGACTCATATGAAGTCATGAAAATTCTCAGAAAATTGTAAATGTCAAAATAAATCAGAGATATGATTATAGCATCTAAATATTTTAATATAAAAAGCTGTTTAATAGCCCGCTCAAAATAGCTGCCAGGGCTGTTTTGTGATTGTGGGCAAACAATTTTATTTCAATGAAAAATTCCATGAGATACTTAAAATTTTCTCATTTTAAAATGTTTTGTGTATAATGATGAGCATTTTAGTAGACTCATTTCTCAGTGTGTGTTGTTGATGAAGAAATTTGGTGATTTTAACAGTATTCCTTGACTATTTGTGATGAATTTCCATTGGAATAGTGTATTGGTTCTTCATTGTATGTATATGTAATAAAATAAGCCTACCTTAATAAGTTTTGTCATTTTCATGAAATGTGAATCTTAATGTGTGAGATGACTAAGGCCTTGGGAAGGCTCAGAAAAGTTACTTAACTTTACTCCAAGTCCCAGAGAATTTCTCATCTGTAAAATGGGGGTAGTAATAGTATTTACTGTATCGTGTGGATTAAATCAAACAATAATGTATGGTAAACCCATTGTGTAGTGACTGGAGTATGGTAAATATTTCAGTGTTAGCTTTCACTTGATCTGAAAGTGCAAATATCTGTAATAATATGTTCCTTTTATTAGTACTCTTATAGCAGCATCAAAATTATATTGACCACAAAGGCAAACATGGTTTTTTTAAATAAACTATTAAACACTTCAATATTGCCTATTTTTCCCTACTTATACTTTTAATTTTCCAGATGAGAAATGCTTCATAAATTGTACACATCCTAGAGATGAGACATAGATTCTAATTTAAGATGGATATCTAGCTTCCTCAGCACCTTTACCTATTTCCTAATTGTGGTGGTTTTAGAATTTTACCTGTCAACCATTTATTACACTGTAGTTTATATCCTTTGCTGTATGCATGTAGGATGTAGAAAACAGGAAACTGAGGCAAAAGGATTAAAGCTGGAGAAAGGGAGGCATAGCTTTCTCCTAGATTTTCATCTTAATTTGTGGTGTTCTGTTCTATATTCATCACTGTTCTAATGAATATAAGAAGCAACTTCTAAGTAATACAAACTTTCTGAGTTAAAAATCTTGACTTTAAATAATACTTTGAGCTGTGCAAACATGGACAAATTCTTAAGGCTCAATTTTTTTAAACTGTTAAAAGTATGATAATAGCTACCTTTGTAGATATTAAAAAGTTGAATGAGGTATGGTATTTAAAAACATGTTGGTGTATTTTGGTGTGTATTAGATGTTCAGCCAGTAATAACTTCTGTAAGCTTAAAACACTTGAACATTAAAGCCGGGCACGGTGGCTCCTGCCTGTAAGCTTCAGTCTATGAAGCGGTCGGGGCTAGGGATCGCGGTCGAGCCCCGCCTGGGGCCCGTAGCGAGACCTACTTCCAAAAATTAGCTGGGCGTGGTGGCGCGTGCCTATAATCCCAGCTACCTGGGAAGCTGAGGCTGGGGATTGCTTGAGTCTGTGGTACCCCGGGCAACGAGAGCCTGCGCTTCCACGGGCAAAAATAGCAAGAACTAGTCTCCAAAAAAACCGAACACTTGAACATTAAGAAAAATCTTGTTTGTTCATTAAAATCTCCCTGTATTAGCTTCCAAATGAATCATTCCCAGTGATCAGTCTGTTTCCAAATTAAATAACATTTTTTACATTTACCTGCCTTCCTGCTCATTGATGTTCTTAAAGTCTAGCAAATTTGCCTTTATACATTTTAAGATACACTCATACATACGTACTAAAGAATTAGACATACCACTGAAATTAGAAGTAAAAGCATTTATTAAGAAAGTATTAAATCAACCTTTGACAAAGTGTTTATGTTTTTGTGTTTGTTTTTGTCCTATTACTCTTTTGTTAGTGTGTAAAAAAAATCAAATTGGCACAATAATTCTAGTACAAATATTAGCATAGTAAAATATTAGTATTCTGAAATGCTTTATGATATTAGTTAAATTTGATGGCATTACATTATGACCAAATATGAGAATATTTTTGTAATCCCTGTGGCCACATGAAGACAGATATAAATTTGTGGAAGATAGGATTTAAAATATTTATTATGTCTTGGATTCATTCTCGTTAGTGTAAATAACTTGTTCAACTAAAAGGTAAGGCTAGACCTAGATATTTTAGTTTTTGTGTACATTGTAAACCTCAACCTTTTTAGAAAATTACAATCTGTAATTCTTGTTAACTGTCTTTACCAGTTTGTCACTCAAACCCTATCAGAAGGTTGGTTTGAATTGGTTGGCTTTGGTACATAAACATGGACTTAATGGCATTTTGGCAGATGAAATGGTAAGTAGTTGTATTATTAGACTTTGTCATAAAAAGGTATCTTTGCTATCATAAAAAGAACTGAAAACTTTCCCTAGTCCTGTCATTTACCTGTTCTCTGTTTATAATCTCTTTCACTCCTGTTTTCCATTTCTGTCTCAGATCTAGCCTCCTCAGCCCCTCCACCCCAATTAAAATTGGTTATTATTATCTATCAAAGTATTTAATATATGAGTTTAGAAATTAGACATTAAAGTACAAAAAAAGGTCAGAATCACCCATAATTCTACCATCTTAAAACATACTGTTATTGATACATCTTTCTAGATAAATTTTTTAGGCAGTTATGATACATACACAGAAATGTGTGTACATATACATGTAAATATGTGGTAATACTAAAGATAATTTTTTGCTGTGCTTTTATGTAGCTGCCTTTAAATTTTAATTTATCATGGATACCTGTCTTAGGCAGTAAGCAAATCTACACATTTGTCAGCAGCATCAGCATCATTTCACCCAGTTTTTCAAAACTACCAGAAATTAGATGTGACATATACAGTAGTTACAATTGTAGAAGACTGAGCTCTTGGCTATCAATTCTGGGCACTAACTGCCTTTCATGGGTTCTCTAATCCTCCCCACAGAACCTGATCTCAGAGCCAAAAATAAAACAATAAAAGTTTCTATATCATAAGATATATCAAGTGATACCAGATATTTTTTATAACTTGTATATCAAAATATTTATAATAGATAAGTATCTGTTAGGACTGCTATAACAAAATACCTAAAACTGGGTGGCATAAACAAAGAAACAAAAATCACATTTCTGGAGACTGAAAGCATAAAATTATTCTATTGGCAGATTTGGTTTTGTTTGAGACATTTATCCTTGATTTACACATAACTATCTCTTTGTTTTGTTCAGTGCAGACATCCCTACTATTTCTTTTAAGACTGAATTTATGTACACACCCTCTTGTGATTGCATTTAACTTTAATTATCTCCTTAAAGACCCTATCTCCTAGTCGGTTATGTTTAAGGAATTAGCAGATAAATTTGGTGGTGAAAAGAGGGGCAGTTAATAAAAAAGTACCATTTTTATTTATAATTTGTAAAGATACAGTCATAATTTATAATTTACTTATAATTCATAATTTACAGTAAAATGCATGAACATTCAAGTTAGTGACATCCATGTGAATACCCAGGTCAACATTTCCATAATTAAAGAAAATTTCCATATGTTCCTTTTCAGTCATAATCTTATGCCAGGCACAATAATTTTTCTAATTTTGAACCTTATTATATACAGAGTATATACCATTTTTTTCTAGTTGGTTAAAAATATAAAATTACTGAGAATCATCAGTTTATTGGTAGTCTATAGTATAAATGAGCTAGAACTTGTTTATCCATTTCTCATGTTGGTTATTTATAGTGTTTGGCAGTTATAACCTACTGTGAATGTTACTAGCCTTTTGTTGGATATAGGCGCTCATATCTCTTAGATATATTCTTAGAAGTGAAATTGCTGAGTTATAGAATTGGCATATATTCAGTTCTAATTAATCATTGGAAAATAGTCCACTGTCCATTTTGTCAATATATCCTTACCATAAACAATTGCCAAAATTATATCCTTTCTATATAATGTTAAATCCTTCTGTTTTTACATATCAGATATTGACTAACATTCCATCCTGCTCATTTAAGTGAGTTGTGGGGCCAGGCATGGTGGCACATGCTTGTAAGTGGCAGCCTGGGAAGCTACGGCTGGGGCCAGGGATCGTGGTTCAAGTCCTGCCGCGGACACATAATGAGACCTAGTCCCAAAAAAAATAGCTAGGCATGGTGTCACGTGCCTGTAATCCCAGCTACCTGGGATGCTGAGGCAGGGGATGCTTGAGTCTGGTGCCCCAGGCAACGTGAGCCTGCACTTCCACAGGCAAAAATAGCAAGACCCAGTCTCAAAAAAATAAATAAAGTAAGTTGTGATATCCTTTAGAGATAATAATCAGTTCTGCCTTTTGAACTAAGAATTTCTCATAGTTACTTTATGGGCAATCAAAAATATATAAAACCAGAAATATCCCTTTTCTTCTTGTATTTTCCAATTTTTTAAATTCATTTTTAAGGTTCATATGTTAGTGCCTTTTAAATTTTTAATTTTAGGGCCTGGGAAAAACTATTCAAGCCATTGCATTCCTGGCATACCTTTATCAAGAGAATAATAAAGGTCCTCATTTGATCGTTGTTCCGGCCTCAACTATAGGTTAGTAAATCTTTGGATAGCTAACCATAATATTGTATATAAGCAGAAGAAAAACTCTGTGTGTGTGTGTGTGTGTGTGTGTGTGTGTGTGCGTGCGTGCGTGCGTGCGTGTGTGTGTGTATCTGTATCTTTGGATAGCTAACCATAATATTGTATATAAGCAGAAGAAAAACTGTGTGTGTGTGTCTGTGAAGCCTTGATTTTTAGAGGTGAAATGCTAATGTCTGTTATCTCTTTGTACTTTTTCCTTTACTAGTAGTCTTTCAAAAGAAAATAATTTAAATATAAATTATTCATTCTCTTTCAAGTTATTATAGATCTAGGACCATTCACTAAACGAGCATTTATGTTCATAGTGGTTTAAAATTGCTTAATAAGTAACTAATTCAAGAAAAGCTCAATGCTTTCAAATACATAATTAAAATTTGTTTGAGTCATCAAGTCAGCAGTTCATCCCTACATAGACTTTTGTTACATTATTTTTCATTGGAGGTAAAATAGAGAAGGAAATGTTGTCTGCTTGAACATAACCAGAAAATTCATCTCTTTAAATTTAAAGCTTATTGTCACCTTTATACATAGTGGTTTTGTTTTGGTTCTGTGTCCTTTGTTTGGTTCTCAGCCTCCTCAAAACCTCAGGATCATTTTTGTCAAATACAAAATTGTGGAGAGACTGTAATTTTTAAAAATCAACTTGTTTTTACAAATTTTAAAAAATCAACTTGTTCCTGGTAGAACTTGTTAAATTATATAGTGTTAATTTCACCACACATAGGTATTTCTTTGTAGCATTTGCAAGTAATATCTCTCTTTGGTTTCACAGATAACTGGTTACGGGAAGTTAATTTATGGTGCCCCACTTTAAAGGTGCTCTGTTACTATGGTAAGAGTATGTCAATATGCTATAATTATTGGAAATGCTTTAAAATTGTAAAAAGAAATAAAGACGGATATATACAGTCAATATGTGTGTGTGTTTTTAAATTCTAGGTTCTCAAGAAGAACGTAAACAAATTAGATACAACATTCATAGTAAATATGAAGAATACAATGTTATCGTGACCACGTAAGTTTGAGAAAAAAAAATTGTGGATAAAAAAAATGTATTATAGTCCCTAAATTTAAAAATGCATATTTTTGATATAAAGGGAAATGTAGTATATAGTGTAATATAATGAAGTAGTGTGAAGGGAAATGTATTATGACCTGCAACAGAAATAATGGAATGACTTACCATATAGGCAGTTTATAATTTATTATATAAAACCAATAGAGGAATGTTTTTGCCATGTGTCAGCTGACAGCAAATTTAAATAAGTTTTGTCCACTTAACTGAAAAGTCTTACAGTAAAATTGAAGATATCCCACCAAAATAATTTATATTTTTGTAAGTGTTAATACAATAAAATCTTACTCTTAGTGAAAATTTTGAGTTGAAATAGAAATAATGGTGAAGTGACATCAATGAATAAATTAATCATTACTTGGTAGAAACTCTTTGGCATAAGTATCTAGCAGAAAACTTAATGTTTTCATTCTGCACTTATTGTATAGATTATTTCAAGCTTCATGAAACTGTCAGTAGTTGGCATTACTTCTCTGTATTGACTTCTGTAGGTGGCCAGGATTAAAAGAATTCACCCACAGTTCCTCATTTATTAGTAGAATGGATTCCATTTTTGTAAATGATCTTGAACTGCTGACTAATAATTGATATTTCTTGGATTTACTCTGCTTATTTAATACAACAGTAAACTATGAAGACAGTTTAATAACACGTTTCTAATAAAGAGAGTTTTAGCTTCCTCTTTCTGCTGCATCTTAGAATAGTTCATGAGGCAAAGAGTAAAAGAATTGGAGATTAATTGTTGTACTGAAATTGTACTGAATAGGTAAATAGAAATTGCCTATTTAAATTTTCTTTTAACTACATATTGCAGCTTTCATAAGTTGATTACATATACATCAGTAATTATTGGATGCAACTGCATTAATATTTTAGTGTCAGATTGTAATATCTGAAATTTTTTAGTACAGGCTATTAGAACTCTATAAAAGAAAAATAATCTTACAAGATGTTAAGTCTCCTTAGACTCTCAGCTCTTAAAAATGTTCAACCTTAGTGGTTTTTTCTTTTCTTTTTTGATAGATATAATTGTGCAATCAGCAGTTCTGATGACCGTAGTCTCTTTCGAAGACTGAAACTTAATTATGCCATTTTTGATGAAGGCCATATGTTAAAGAACATGGGCTCCATCCGCTACCAGCATCTTATGACAATCAATGTAAGAGTTTTTTATGAATTTTTACATGTGTCTTTTAATGTATATTATATTTTACTTGAGACACAAACAAAATTTTCTTGTAAGGATCCAGATAGTAAATACTTCATGCTTTGTAAGCGATTCAGGCTCGGTCACTTGTTCTTTCTTTTTCCTTTAAAAATGTCTCTTTCATGAGCCACAATTTCCAACCTGTGCATGTAATAAACACTATTACTGTAAAATACAGTTTTCTTCTTTCATTAACTCATGTGAAAGTAATGAAGACAGACATAAGTTCTCTGCTTATGAAATAATATCATAATAAACTAATCTAAATTTTACCTTCATTCATAGGCAAATAACCGTTTGCTGCTCACAGGCACACCAGTACAGAATAATCTGTTAGAACTCATGTCACTGTTGAATTTTGTTATGCCACACATGTTTAGTAGTAGCACCAGTGAAATACGAAGAATGTTTTCATCTAAGACAGTAAGCATAAATTTATATTTTTTCCCAAATGTTTCTTTATGTGTTTTTTCTGGACCATGTTTTTATTTTGTCTTTTTTCATAATGATAGTTAATATCCCTATACTTGTATTAGCTGAGATACAGGCAGAATGCAATGGAAAATAAACTGGTGACTTCTTTAATTGTCTACAAGTTTTGTTTTTTAATACCCTAGTTTTAAGAAGAATGATTTTAAACTAATGAAGAGGTAACAGGTTATGTTGATCATTATCTTTGTTAAAATTGATTGGGTAAATTCCTTTACACAGTAGAACTGGGCATATCTAGAATATCTAGAAAGTTTTTATACTGGGAAATATGTATTGAAAGAAGTGCATAAATGCTAAAATAACATTGTTGAGAATTTACAATGTTGACTCAGTTTAATAAAAAAAAGTTTATTTGTCTTGTTGCTTAAATAAATAGCTCCCAGGTTTTCTAGTACAGCAGTGTCTATATAGATTGTTGACTCTTCCCAAATCTCAAGTATTATGTTAAGATTTTCTGATATTCTTCCTCTATAGATTAATTGCCTTGCAAATGTCATTCATATAGTAGGGATATGCAATTTTTTAAATGACCTAGTACATCATACAATATGAAGGACATTTTTACATCATAGAATAAAATTCCACTTCTCTAATTTACCATAATCATCAAATTTCAACTAGAAACTAATCCCCCCTTTTGAAATAGCCCTCCCTTTTTTGCATTATCTGTGCTTGCTTTCTTTAGGGGCTGTTTTCTACAACTAAGTCCAAGTTTTCTAGCCCTCTCCTTCTCCTACCCTTTCGCCCTTCACACATACTTTCATTTCATGTCAGTTTTCTAGTATTTCATTAGTTACTTGTTAACAATGACTTTGAATACCAATATATTATAAGCTAAAGTGTATTACTTCAGCAGAGTATGTAATTATAAGTCATGAAACCTCAAAATACATAAGGAGTATTTAAAAAAGTATAGTCCCAAATTCAAAGATGAAGTTCCATCTTTAGTAAATTGAGTTTCTGTGGAACATAACTTGAATTCTAGTGAGAGACATTTCATGTTGTTTCATGTGCAATACTGTTTTATGCTTATTTTGGTGAATAATTTCTAAAAAAATGCTTTCTTATTTTACTTAGAAATCAGCTGATGAGCAAAGTATATATGAAAAGGAGAGAATAGCACACGCAAAGCAAATTATAAAACCATTTATTCTCAGAAGAGTAAAAGAGGAGGTAACTCGTCTGCATATCTTTGATTATGATTGTTTATTTAAAAAAATAAAAAAATTGATTTTCTCTTATTTGAATATTTAACTTTTCTCAGGTTCTCAAGCAACTGCCCCCCAAGAAAGATCGAATTGAACTGTGTGCCATGTCAGAGAAGCAAGAACAGCTCTACTTGGGGCTTTTCAACAGATTGAAAAAGTCTATCAATAATATGGGTATAATGTGATATTCACAATTTTATGTGAAAAATTGTCATGTATGGGGTTGCATTTTTTCTAGTCATATGGTAGTGGAATTTCCTTATTTTAAAAATTAGTTAATTTGAAAATTTTTAACTTTTTAAATTGATCTGTATTTCAACAAACAGCTATCAGCTTGATACTGTTTTTAATGTGTACTCTTTGGATCACAGAAAAAAACACAGAAATGTGCAATGTCATGATGCAATTGAGAAAAATGGCTAATCATCCTTTATTACATCGTCAATATTACACACCTGAAAAACTCAAGGAAATGTCTCAGCTTATGCTAAAGGTAAGGATTTCATAGTAAGCTGATATTAAACTATTAAGTTTAATCATTATAGCAAAAATCTGATTTAGTAGCTATGTTAACCTTTATAGTGCATAATTCAATTTTTAAGGTAAAAAGTTCAAGATAATTTGGGTGTATAGAAATCAAAGAATGACAGGCTATATCAGGAGTCAACAAATGAAATTGAGAGCCAAATGTAGCAGTTTCTGTTTTTATAAATAAAACGTTCAAATATAGCAAACAAACGTATTTATATTGCTTTTGTGTTTTCTGTGACTTCTTCCTACATTTTCTTTCCCTTCCCTACATTTCCTTTCCCTGTCCCCTGTCCCTTTTCCCTTCTTTTTATTTTTTTAATTGTTTTTTATTGAGGTAACATTACTGTACAACACAACACTGTGTGTGATTCAAAGTTGTAGCGTACACCTCCTCATGATAAATGTGTATCACCACACCCACCCCCAGCCAGTCTTCCACCATAGTTCATTGTGTCTTCCCCACTTTTTTAAACCCCCTCTACATCCCTGTCTTATAACACAATTCCATAGTTTGGTATCTAGTTGTTACTGATTTGGTTTTATCAGATTCATTGTTTTGTGTCTTTATATTCCACATATAAATGAAACCCTTCAGTATTTGTTTGGCTCTTTCTAACTTACTTTGCTTAGCCATGTGCCCTCCCAGTTCCATCATGTTGTATGATTTCTTAATACAGGGGCAGAATTAAGAAGTTTCAACACCAAACATAAAATTTAAAAAATTTTATTAAGGAAGACTTTTTCTTTCTTTCTTTCTTTCTTTTTTTTTTTTTTTCTGTTGCCTGGGGTAGTCCCAAACCTGCGAACTCAAGTGGTCCCCACCTCAGCCTCCCAGGTAGCTGGGATGACAGGTGCCCGCCACCATGCTCAACTGCTTCTTAGAGTCCAGGTCTCACTATATTGTCCCAGGTAGTCTCGAACCCACAAATTCAAGCAATCTTAGTCCTCTTACCTCCCAGTGCTTCAACAACCGGCATGTGCCACCACACCCAGCTAGAGAAAAGTTTCTCAATTCCTGATCTAGACTCAACCATTATGTACATTTTTATTTTATTTTTTACCAGGAAGAACCCTCAGATTTTATGTTTTATTTTAGGAATAAGTCATTTTTATCCATTTTCTTTATCATGCATTTCTTCATTGTATTTTTATATAGTTTTAGCCAGTTTTAAAGTTTGCCTCTTTTTTCCAGCACCTATTTTATTTATCTACTTTTAAATATTTTCTTTTTTTTAAAGTTTTGTTCATTAAGCAAAACATTTGAAACATCTAGAAAGTAATGACAATTTAATGAAATTCTCTGGTCATGTATAATCTTCATTTCTGTAGCTCAGTTGTAATAACATCACTCTTAATCATTTAGACCCTTCTCTAAGATATTTAGAACCAAGTTCTAGACATTGTTTTATCTATAAATATTTTAATATAGTGTTTCTAATTTAATAAGAATTTCACCCTTTATTGTGCCTAAGAAGTGAAGCTTTTCTAGATCTGTTGCATTAAAATGAGATGTGATTTATTTTATCAGATATGAGTGGTTCTATTAGATTGTTCTGATCATTTTGTTAATAACCTTCATCTTGAGGTGTAAATTGTGTAAATTTTGTTTTGTTTCGAGGAACCTACACATTGTGAGGCTAATCCTGACCTGATCTTTGAAGATATGGAAGTTATGACAGACTTTGAATTAAATGTACTTTGTAAACAGTATCGACATATTAATAACTTCCAGTTAGACATGGATTTGATTTTAGATTCTGGAAAATTCCGAGTTTTAGGATGCATCTTATCTGAATTAAAGCAGAAGGTATTAAAGAAGAATGGTACTCCTTTTGTATTTCTCAGTTAAACTTCCTCAAAACATTTCTGGCATGATCTGTCTTAGGCTTTAGTCTGTATGTTATAAATTTTGTTAAACATTCTGTTTTTTGCATTGGGGGGATATGTTTGAACGCACATTTTCTCTATTAGTTTTTCTCAGTGGAACCTCTGAAAGGACAATAGAAATCAGTGTATATATACGCATACTCACACACAGATGTTTTTAAATAATGGTAATTTTCATTGTTTTATAGGTGACAGGCTACATCATTGCTTTAATCTTAGTATTTTGAGCTACTATTTATAATAATAATTTGAGCAATGCTGCAGTTTATATTGAAATAGCATGAATTTATAAGATCATAATCCAGGTAATATTATGTAACTTCCAATTTGCTGATAAAGCTTAGAAGTTCAGGTAATGTATATATAACCTAAAACAAGAAATATTAGGTGTTATACTGAATTTGTATTACATGTTATATCGAAATAGTGTGCATTTGTAAGGTCATAATCAGGTAATATTTTATAAATATTTGCTATTTGCTAATAAAGCTTAGAAGTTCAGGTAATTTATATACATTCTAAAATAAGAAATTTATGAGGTATCATTACTTGATTTTCATTAAAGCAAATCATCATTAGATACTTGTAATTTATTTTTCCATGTTTCTTATTTGTCTATGTATTTTCACAGGGTGATAGAGTTGTATTATTTAGTCAATTTACCATGATGCTGGATATATTAGAAGTTCTTTTAAAACATCATCAGCATAGGTACCTCAGATTAGATGGAAAGACTCAGATATCTGAAAGGTTGGTATACTACTTTTTAGTTTCCAAAAAATCTCTTTCTAACTTCTCCTTAAAGAAGTGTAAATGTTTGCATTTTAAGTGTCTCGAGCACTTGATAGAAATAAATGTCTTTGAGTCTTACGTTAGTTACTTTAAATCAATCCCTTTAATATGAGGAAAATTTTTCTTGTAATTTAATAAACTATTTCAGTTTTAATTAAGAAAGGAATGCATTTTTTTCCTAGCATCATTGTACCTTTTGGAGTTGTTATCAGCGAAGATGAATCTTTTTTCCCCCCGAGGTATGCTAGTGGTGAAAGTCATATGAAAATAATGCTTGATCTTGAATTCCTTGGATCCTAATTCCATCATATTGTCTATAGTCATAGAAAGTGAAAGACTTCTGAGAAGATTAAATATTGAAACGTTTTAGCAGAATTTAGTTAGAAACCAAGTCATTAAACAAAGGGCAAAATAGTCCTTTAGGAACTCATTAAGTCTAATCAATTAAATTAAGATATGAATAAGTAAGGGCTATCAGTGGTACGATAAAGAAGTTGATGAGATGACAAAGACTTTCAATTAAAAAACTGCACAAAACGTAACTCAAAGGAACATATATTTACATCTTTAAGTTTATTTTCCATGTATTATGATTATGAAAGCTTTAATTATATACTATTTTATAAGATTTCACCTAATGTGTTTGTCTTACAGAATTCATCTAATTGACGAGTTTAATACCGATATGGATATCTTTGTTTTTCTATTGTCAACAAAAGCTGGTGGCTTAGGAATAAACCTGACTTCAGCTAATGTTGTTATTCTTCACGATATTGACTGTAATCCTTACAATGACAAACAAGCAGAAGATAGGTGCCATAGGGTAGGCCAGACAAAGTAAGTGTTAAGCAAAGGGCAGTTTGATTTGTAGTGAATATGAAAATGTAATCTATCATTGTGTCCTGCCTGATACATTTTTCTTTTTTTCTGCAGAGCATGCATGACTTCTGATAATTTTGCATCAGCAATATCAAATATGAGCTATACTCTGTAATCTGCTTATTTTCTAGGAATTAATATTTTTTTAAAAACCTCCTAGTCCCATCCCAATTAGTTCTATAATGTTGAAAAGACTTACTAAAATAATTTAAGAACCAGACAAACTTGTTAATATGCATATCATTACTACTATGATACTTGTTAGGAAACAGTTTGATTTGTTGATGTTTTAGATGGAAGTTTTGAAATTGGTTATAAGGGTCTGAAGAGTTTAAAATACCTACAGTTCAACTCTGCTTCCACTAGTCTATCAAAAACTGACATTCTTGATAGACTAGAAATAATCTTGGTAGAATATTTCAGTGAATTTCCAACAGACTGACTTTATTGACTAAATTTTTATCAGTACCTGTTGAGACTAAAATTTCCCATGTAACCTATGTATTTTACTTTACTTTGTCTTTGTACTGAATTTCTTTTAGAACCGGATAAGCAAAAAATGTTCTTTTTGAAATGAAATATTTATCTGAACCCAGAACTGTTTTTTTGTACTGTAGTATTAGCAGTGATTTAACCTAGAATTGTTTTTTTGTACTATAGTATTAGCAGTGATTTTCGAAAAACAGATATCTTTGTTCTCATTTAACAATAGGATATTTGTTTAGAAGTAACTTTTTAGAAAATGCTCTTCTCAAGTAGTTAGAATGAAAAGGAAAACTTAATTTATGGATATAATTGTCATGTAATTTTCAGCTACTTCTTACTAAACTCTAAAGATGATTTATAGTTTATATGTGTCCAAGTAATATTTTATTGAATAATTAATGGACATATCTTGTATTTTTCTTCAGAGAAGTACTAGTTATAAAATTAATAAGCCAGGGGACAATTGAAGAATCCATGCTGAAAATTAACCAACAAAAATTGAAACTAGAACAAGATATGACCACAGTAGATGAAGGTAAGCAAAATCTTCAAGACTTTTATATATGGAAAGTAGTCAAATTAACAGTAAGTCAAAGGGGTAAGAGAAATTATAAAGTCTAGATAAAGACCATGATTTCCCCCAAGTACACTTATTATTAGATATATGTGTTTCTAGAGCCTTAGTGGTTCTCAAAGTATAGTTTCAGGACCAGCTGCAACAACATATCTTGAGAAATTGCAGATGGAACTCTTAACCCCCACCCCTGTCCATAAGCCAACCAAAACTTGTAATCATATTGAATCTTCACAGTGTTTCTGATGCATACTAAAGTATAGAACTATGGCTTTAGAATAAGGATTATGTATTTTGGGATTTCCCTTCCCTTCTCCCCCCAATAAACTCCTGTAATCTGATACTAATTTTTTACCATTAGAATTTTTTCATTGTGGAAATTTTCACACAAAAATGTTGAAAACATAGAATGTATCAAAGTATAATGATTTAATAGTTGTAACATTTTTCAGTATTTGCTTCATTTATGTTTTTCTCCCTAATCTTCTCAAAGTCAGTAAACAAAACACTGAATTATAAATAAATCTGCAGATTCTTTTAAGTTATAATACCAGTAGTTTACACGAACTAACATCTTTTTTCAAAATCTGGATTTTTCTCCAACTACTCCTTCCTTAATTTTTAATGTCTTAATAACTTTTAAAAAAGATTTTTATTATATTTTTTAACTGTGGTAACATTGGTTTGAAACAGTAGATGATTCAAAAGTATATGGTCACACCTCTTCAGTGTAGGTTAACACACCACATCCATCATCAAGGAACTCTAAGTCATCCTCGCTAGTTCTTTGAGTCCATTCCCTACTGTGGCATCTTCAGTTCTACAGCCAATTTCCTGTGTTTGTTTTCATTTAGTTTGCTCTGTTCCTTTTTTCTCTTTATATTTCCACATATCAGTAGAATAATCTGGTGTTTTTTCCTTCTGACATATTTGGAATTAGTATAATTCCCTACAGTTCTGTTGATACTGTTGCAAAAGGCAAGATTTCACTTTTTTTATGACTCATCATAAGCTACACTCTGTTTATACCACATGTTGTATCACTCATCTATCACTGAGCTCATAGGTTGCTTCTATAATGTGGTTACTAAAAATATTGTTGCAGCCGGGCATGGTGGCTCGTGTCTGTAAGCTTCAGCCTGTGAAGCGGCTGTGGCCAGGGATCGCGGTTCGAGTCCTGCCTGGGGCTCCATAGCAAGACCTAGTTCCAAAAAAATAGCGGGCGTATTGGTGTGTGCCTCTAATCCCAGCTGAGGCTGAGAAGCTGAGGCTGGGGATTGCTTGAGTCTGTGGTACCCTGGTGGGCAACAAGAGCTTGCAGTTCCACAGGCAAAAATAGCGAGACCTAGTCTCAAAAAAAAAAAAAAAAATATTGTTGCAATAAATATAGGAGTATATCTATCCTTCTATCCTTTCAAGTTTTTTTATATTCTTTGGGTACATACCTAAGAATGAAATTTCTAAATAATACAGTAAATCTATTTTAAATATTTTGATAAATCACTGTTTCAGTAGGGATTGGTTGAGTCTACATTACTACCCATGGTATATGTGTTCCTTTTTCTCCATATCCTTGCCAACAGTTGTTTCTGGTCTTTTTTTACATAAATTTCACATCTCTGTGATCTCTGGGGTTTTGATACCCACCAGTCACAGGTGTGGAGGTGGTATTTCATGTGATTTTGATTTGCATTTCCTTCATAAATGATGAAGAGCATTTTTTTCATGTGCCTATTGGGTATATATCTTCCTTGGAGGATTGTCGTTTTAGTTTTTCTGCCCATTTCTTGATTGGATTGTTTGCTTTTTGTTCACTTGTTTGAGTTCTTTGTAGATCTTGGCTATCAGCCCTTTGTCAGATGTATTATTTGCGAATTCTTTCTCCCATGTAATTGTTTCTTTCACTATGCAGAAGCTTTTCAGTTTGATTCCATCCCAATGTTTATATTCTTGTTTTTCTTACTGTTATGGATGAATTCTACAAAGATTACTAGTCTGTGTTTTGTGTGTATTTTCTTTTAAGCATTTTATTGTTTCACATCTTAGTCTGTTTCCGTAGGGTAGTGGTTATCACGTTCGCCTGACACATCTTAAATCCATGTCATTTATTCTTCTTTTTTTGAAACTAAGTCTCACTATTTTTGCCCGTGGAACCACAGGCTCACATTGTCCAGGGTCCTACGGACTCAAGCAGTCCCCAGCCTCAGCTTCCCAGGTATCTGCGTTACAGGTGGGCGCCACCGTGCCCTGCTATTTTTTTTGGAACTGGGTCTCGCTATGTTGCCCCGAGCTGGACTCAAACCATGATTCCTGGTCCCTGCTGCGGCTTCCTAGGCTGCCGCTTATAGGCATGTGCCACTATGCCCTGCCCCATTTGTTCATTTTGAGTTAATTTTTGTCTTTGCTTTGAGATAGTGGTCGTTTCATTCTTTGCATGTGATTATCCACTCTTTCTAGCACCATTTATTGAAGAAGCTTTCCTTTTTCCATTGTATATTCTTTGCTCCTCTGTCGTATATTAGCTGTCCATGTAGGTGTGGGTTTATTTCCTGGCTCTATTGACCAGTGTGTGTTTTTTCATTTTAGTGCCATGTGTACAGTTTTTATTAACAGAGCTTAGTAGTATAGTTTGAAGTCTGACAGTGCAATACCAACATTCTTCCTCTCTTTTCAGATTAACTATCTGAGGTCTTTTATGGTTCCGTTTAATTTCTAGTATTTCTTCTGTTTTTTTGAAGAATGCCATTGAAACTTTAAGAAGGGATTGTACTGAATCTGTGCATTACATTGGGTGAGATTACGGTTTCAGCAATGTTAATTGTCCAGGAGAAAGGAATATCTTTCACCTCTTTTAACAGTGTCTTAGTTTTCATTGTACAAGTTCTTCACCTCCTCTGCTATGTATACTACTAGGTGTTTAATTCTTTTGGGTATGATTGTAAATGGAATCATTTTCTTGATTTCTTACTACTCAGCTGGTGGTTTGCATATCAGTACATGGCTGATTTTTCTAAGTTTTTTTTTTCTTTTTTCTTTTCTTTTTTTTTTTAAGTAACCTGTCCCCGTGTTAACCTGATTTGTTTCAGTTAGGGTTTTTTTGAGAATTTTTTAGGGTTGTTTTATGTATGCTATCATGTATCTGCAAATAACAATAGTTTTACTTCTTTCCAATCTGAATTTTTTTTATATCCTTCTGTTGCCTAATTGCTCTAGCTAGGATTTCCAATACTATGTTGAATAATAGTGGTAAGTATAGAAATCCTTGTTATGTGCCAAATATTGTGAAAAAAAATCTTTCAGTTTTTTATTATTGATAATGAAGTTAGCTGTGGATTTGTCCTACATGACCATTATTATCTTAAGGTACTTTATCCCCAGTTTTTCGAGGATTTTCACCATAAATCCTAAGTGAACCTTAACATATGCTTTCTCAGCACTTGTTATGATCATATGGTTTTTACTTTTCTTTTTGTTGATGTAATAAATTATGTTACTCTAGTTTTTATTTCCTTCTACTAGCTTGTTGTTTTGGTCATCTTTTTCTAGTTTCTTACAGTGAGAGGAAAGTCTTTTATTTGAGCTTTTTCTTGTTTCAGTATATATACTGATTATATGCTTATGTTGTTACATGCTTAGTACTATTTTTAATGTGTCCCATAGGTTCTGGTAGTCTTTTCATTTGTCTCATATTTTTTAGTATCTTTGAATTTTTTTTTTTATTAATCCAGTAATCCCCTCAATCACGGAATACTCTGTATGCCTCCAAGTCATTTCCACTCTACTATTCACAAGGCTCCTGGCTGATGGTGGCCCTCTGTCTGTGATTTCTGCAGAACTATAGACTCAGGGCATCTCTGTCTACTAACCTCTTTTGAATGAAATATGAGTCTTTTCCGTGGCCTTTTTGTAGGAGTTCCTGTGTTCCTGTTGCTCCAAGGTGCAGACGCTTTTGGTTATGGTGCCCCATGTGATGATAAGCTTGGAGTGAAGCAGGGAATCTCTTACACCAATTAACCTTGCCAATGCTAGGTGGCTTTATAGTATTTTTTCAGGATATTTCTAGAATTGAAGTTCACTCATTACATTTTATGTTATTATATCCTTAGTATCTTTGTATGTAGAAGAATCTCCTCATCCTTTTTCCTTCTTTCCATTTCTCCCTCCATTTCTTTTAGTAATACTGAATTTTAGTGTCTTGTGGATTTGTATTCTTGTCTTACTATATTCTGAATTTGTCCAGTTAGACGTAATTTAGTTAATTTAGGATGAGTATCAATATAGATATTACAATTTTCAAGTGTATGCATAAGCTTTGAGGCACCAATGTCATTGAGTTCCCTGAGAATTTATGTAGTAGTTTGTTTTGCTGTGCGTGCGTGTGTGCGTGCGTGTGTGTGTTGGGGAGTTGAGGGTGTTGAAGAAGAGTAGATAACTCTCATAATTTTAGATTATAACTAGAATGTGAAAGAAAATGATTAGTCTTGCTGTACTACAGCCTCATCTAATCTATAAAAGTACTTATTGCTATGAATGTACAAATATTTATGAATTACCAACTGCCTTGTTCTCCGTAATCAGTAAATTAATATTACTAGTTCATCTTAAAAACATTTTGAGTGATTATTAATCAAGGATTGCTAGATTCTCTGTGCCTCCTTGACACAAGATATTTTCTTAGTAGAAAATGCTAATTCCTGCATAAGCTTGTAAATGTTGGGGTCTCATTTAATTGAAATACTGAGTAAACATTGTAGAAAGGAAATATACTGTGGGATACTTTAATCTCTAATTAATAATGCTATACTTAAGGACTTTTTTATGTATAAAAAGTCAGTCTTAGCTTCAGAAAAATTGTGATAGCTAGATTGATTTCCGTTTGATTGAGTTTTGGGAGCTCTTTTGTCTTTGTTTTCTTTACCCAGTTATGTAGATATTTTTATTTGGCAAACCTGAGGCATAAATACCATGTATATGAATATGACTCAATATATCTGTATCTATGTATACAGATTATATACATATATACAATATATCTGTATCTATGTATCTTTACGTATCCTTCTTATAAAAGCATTTTGATTTGGATAGCTGTAATGGTATTATAAGCATGTGCAAAGAGGAAGTAACTGCAGTAATCAGGGGAAGGTTTTTAAGAGGGAATGACACTGAAATCAGTTAAGCCTTGAAAGACATTAAGAATTTACCAGAGGTAGAGAAAATTGAAGAATATATTTCTTTAATACAATATTTTTATTAAACTTTTGATACAACTTTCTCACCTACAGGTGATGAAGGGAGTATGCCAGCAGATATAGCTACGTTGCTAAAAACGTCAATGGGCCTGTGAAACAAGAATTATGAATTCCTAATGAGAAAATATCAACTTGGTGCACTCAAGGACATTTACATTATGATGACCATGGGGTTTATGAACATTTATAACTTTTTATAATTTCCATATTACATTTCTCATAGTATGGACAAATTTTTTGCCACTAACTGAATTCTCCAGATGCTCACATGAAATTTCAAAAAAAGAACAAAAAAAAAAAAAACCGACAAATATGTAGTCCTGAAGATGTTGAATAATCATTTTACAAAACAGTTTTTGAATGGGGATTAGTTGGTGATTGTTTGTAACAAATATGCTAATGCTTTAGAAATGTCAGTATTTTTGTAATTATTTCTACCTCCAAATATATATATATTGTCTTTCACTGGATAATGTGTGTAGATTTTTACATGTGCCTTATTTGACAATGCTTATGTCTTGGTTTTGCTTGTCTCATTCAAAGTTCTTTTTCTATGGTTAGTTTAAACAATGCAGCTGTATAGATTATATAGCTTACTTATTTTTTGCTATTTGAAACAGATGTTCACCACTGTCAACAAGAACTCAACGTGAATTTAAAGGTGGCATTCCTTATACTAACACCCCCAGGTCCTCCCAAGTACTTCTGTTAAGAAAAATTTGTTCAGCTAAGCACTAAGTTGTTTTCTAGTGAGTAGTAACTAAAGAAGCCCTCACTTGTTCCCTGGATCAATTCCGTCTATTAATTTCCCAATTACACTAACTGTGCTTATTATCCTGCCTATTCTTGTGCATGTTTTCATAATTTCCCTCAACTGACTTTTGCGTCTCATGAAAATGTTGCCCTGTCATTCCTGCTCTTTATTCTCTACATAGCTTTTCCCTGCTACATCTCTACACTTTGGCAAAATATTGGTGACACTTTTCCAGCCTGGCAAAGAAACAGATTAGCAGCCATTTTACTTCAAAGAAAACTGAATGTGACTCATTAAGGCAGCATTAGGTTACTGCATGGAAATAGGTCATTAAACTTTTACTACCAAAACATAATTTACCAGTTTCCAGAGTTTCCTGTATGGGACCTCCTAAAGAAAGAGCCATTGTACAATTCCAATTCACTGTGGGTGACAAAGTGAAATTTAGAAGTTGTCTATTTGATATAAAACTCTTTTAAAATCTTTCTTTAAATTTTGCCTGTCAGTCTCTATTGCTGTTTTTATTACACAGTTTCTTTGTATAACTTGTGAGTTTCATGTGTTTTTATTATGTAAATATCATTATAAATAAACTTATTTATAAATCAAGGTTTTGTTAATTATTGGAGATTATGCTTTTCTCGTGGCATCCTGCCTGCTGAGATGCTAGGTACTATAAATACTCTGGATTTAGAAGGCAAAGGAAGTGCTTTCAATGAGTACTTGGATATTATAGACTGAAAACTCAAGACCGTAGCCTTACCCAATCTTGAAGGTATATTGAACATACTATTAGTAAAATGGAACTAAAAAGAATCTGCAAATCTTACTTCTACCTCCTCCTGCATCACAGTACCCAAATCACATAATCAAATTGTTGCAATTAGTAACTTTTAAAATCTCATAATGAATTTCTTTTAATTTTTCTGTAATGTATCTTTAATGATAAGCTTTTTTTGTTGTTATTGTTAAATCCATATTTTTATCCTTAGTGAAATGTAGTTGGGTTCTTGTAATGCATTATTATGTCTTGGATCTAATAAAATTATTTGTAATCATAAATTGTATTTCACACCCTTTTTAATAATTGCTAACTCCCTTATCCTTGAAAAAATTACTGAGCACAAATGAGATCATAATGTGCTTCATACTGTCTTTTTCTCAATAAACTGGAATTTATAATTTAGGATGTATTCTCATTGATCCCTTCATTAGACTGATCAGTTTACATTAGAATCCATTATCAATAAAGAAAGTAGATGAAATAATTGTTGGATAATGACCAGGGAACGCAAATTTTTTCTTTTTATACTGTTCACAGGACTGGAAGACATGTTTGTGTTTTCATGATTATGTTTCTGATCTCACAGGCCTGTAACGTCTTACAGTAGATATTTTCAGTGTCTTTGGTATATGCTGGAGATGGGTTCCAGGATTTGTATCCACTGGGGATAAGGAAATCCATGAACAGGTAAGTACCTTATATAAAATTTCGTATTTGCATATTACCTATGTATGTCCTCACACATACTTCAAATCATCTCTGCTTGTAATACAATATAGATCTTACTGTGTCATTTACAATCTATATTGTAATACAATATATATCTTACTGTATCATGTACTGTATATGTTTGGTACATTATAGCCATAGGACTAACTACATGTCACCTGTTATCAATACAGTTTGGTTGAACTGTGCAGATGCTGAGGGTCAGTCGTATATTGAAATATTAACTAGCATTTGTAGTTGGTGCTGTTATATAGTTAGTGGAGAATGAAGACTTTCAAAGTGTAGTTATTATTTCTGTGACTGTAAGCAAGACACTTTAATGTGCCACAAAATTAAATTGATTCTTTACCTCTTCCCAAACTCTATGGCTTTTTCCGCGTACATGCACAGCATGCACTTCCATTTCTCTTCTGATTTCACTCACACTCAAACTTGCTCAGCAAGGAGGTTTCATTAACTTGGGTACAGACAGGATGGAGCAATGGAATTTATTATCCTTAAATGCAAAAGATGACTTAAAGGTTAGGATGAATCTAGAATTGAAATAAATTTCTTAAGACATTTACTATGGGACTATGAAAGCAACCAGTAAAAAACGCTTTATGCTCTACAATATTCACAGCAGTGTTACTTGCAATAGCGAGGACTTAGAAGCTTCCTAAGTCTTTTAGTGACTAAATGGGTCAAGAAGATGTGGTCTATAACATGCCATGGAGAATTATACTACCATAAGGAAAAATGAGATTCAGCCATTTTCAACAAAATGGAATTTGAGAGGCGTGCAGCAAAGTAAGAACAATAAATGCACATACTGTACATTCACAGAAATAGAAATTTTGACAGTAAAACTTGCACAATACAGTAGTCTAAACATCTTGATAACTGAAATTAAGAAGACATAGGGGAAGAAGACATAGGGGAGGGAATGGGACAGGACAGGAACACAAGGGATGGTGAGGAAAAAATATGGCTGTATTTTATATTTCATTTGTGTAAGTGGGTAAAAATAATATTTTGAATTTCCATGATTATGGATAGGCATTGTATCACTTTACTGCACTTTTCATAGAGTTTTCAATGTGGAAAAAAATGAACATTTATAGGATGAAGAAATTTTAGAATATTTGAATTTTTTAATATATTTTAAAATTAACAGGTTGCTCTATGCTTGTTCTATATTTTTCTTTATTGAGGTAACATCGGTGTACAACAACTATCAATTAGGAAGTATTGAGTCGTGCACTTCAGGTAGTGTTACCACATGACAACCTAATCCTCCAGATTTTGCTTTCCCTTATCACATTCCCTTCTAGTTGTTTCAGTTCTACAATCACATTTTCTAGGACTTGTTAACTGGTTTAGTTCTTTCTTGCTGTAGTTTGAATCTATATTCCACATTATAAATAATGCCATCTGGATTTCCCTTTCTCTTTATACTAATTTTGTTCATCATTAATTCCCTCCATTCTATGTCACAGTTAGCAAAAACTTACACTTTTTTTCCAAGTTTTTTTTTTTTTTTAAGTTCTATTTCTTTCATTTGTACACATGTTCCACTCACCCTCCACCAAACTATCCATGCTGGTAGCCCATCTACCTCTCATTTCTCCCACTCCCCCCCCCCCCCAAGGTTATCGTTTGGTAGTCATTATTTGTTCACTGTTTTCAAGATGTAGTCGGTATTGACTTTATGGTTTCAGTTATTTACGTTCACATACAAGTATGACATCCATTATTTTTTCACTTTTTGAATTTTTCCACAAAATACCTGAAGATTCACCATGTTGTCCTGAATGCCACTATGCACAGGAGTGTAATGGTCCATGGACTATATATTTCATGAATTTTTTTTGGCACTTGTGTTTATGAGCATGTAAGTTGATTACATGACTAGGTAGTTGGGGGCAGTGCTGCTATGTGCATAAATCTTTTCATATTAAAGATTTCATGTACTTAGAAAAATACCTAATAGAGATATTACTGAATCATAAGAATTACCACTTTTCTTTTTTTTTTTGAGACTAGGTCTCGCTTTTTTTTTGCTGGTGGAACCGCAGGCTCTTGTTGCCCGGGATACCACGGACTCAAGCAATCCCCAGCCTCAGCTTCCCAGGTAGCTGGGATGACAGGCGCACGCCACCACGCCCAGCTATTTTTTTGGACCTATGTCTCGCTACAGGCCCCAGGTGAGACTTGAACCTCAATCCCTAACCCCGGCCGCTTGATAGGCTGAAGCTTACAGACATGAGCCACCATGCCCGGCCCAAATTACCATATTTCTAAAGAAATCGGCATACTGTTTTCCAAAGGAGCAGATCTACCTTGTATTCCCACTAATAGTGGATGAGAGTTTCTTCACAGCAATTTTGCCGACATTGATCCCCATCTTTTGTAAATGAACCATTCTCATAGGGGTTATAAGCAATATCTCAATGGAGTTTTGCATTGCATTTCTTTTATAATAAGTAATATTAGAATTTTTTTTAATTTCTTGAGGTTATCACAGTATCGTTAGGAAAGTGTCTATTTAGTTCTTTTGTCCAATTTGGGGGTTATTGTTGAATTGTATAGTATAAGAACATTAAATTTTGGTCATTAGCCCTTTGTCAAAGGTGCTATGTGTTAATATTTTTCCCCTTTCTGTAGATTGCTTTTTTAGTTATGCTTTATTTTGAAGTACAGATAATTTGATAGTTTCCTTGTTTTAGTGTTTGTTCACTTGCCATTGGGTTAGCGATATCTTTTAGATGCCCTGGACTGTGTAATCTTTGTTTCTTTCATGTGCTTTATAGGTTAGGTTCTTATGTCCAGATCTTGAGTTGGTTTTGAGTTATTTTTTGTGTATGCAGTTAAGTATGGATTTAATTTCAGATTTTTAAAAGTGTCTTACCCACATTTCTCATGACCATGTATAGAAGTCTTTTCTCCATAGATGACTGTAATTTGTCAACAATTAACTATGCATATATGTGTGGGCTTGTCTCTAAACTTTCTATTCTTTCTATTTTATTGTTCTTTTTTACCTTAGTCTTATTTAGTACTGTATTTTTAAATTAATGTTGCTATGTAATGAAGAAATGTGGTCCCACATTTTTACTTCTTTTCTCTCAGAATTGCTTTAGTTCTTCAGGGCCTTTGTGGTTCCGTATAAATTTTATAATTGTCCTGTTTCTTTCAAAAATGTCAATGCTATTGACATTGAATTGTATTGCATTTGATCTGTAAGATGCTTTTTGTAATATGGTTATTTTAATGATTTAATTCCAATGTATAAGCATGAGTTACCTTTTCATGCATATCTTATTTCCTCTTAAAAGAGTTTTATAGTTTTCAATATATACCTATATGTGTATATGTGTGTATATGTCTACAGTTATATACCTTAAACCCTTTGTGAAATATACTTGAGTACTTTGTGTTTTTTGGCATGATTATGAATACAATCGTATTCATCATTTCCCTTTCATACATTGTTTACATATAGAAATGTAGCTGATTTTTATACATTGATTAATTATGTTCACTATCACTTTACTATATCTTTATTATTTCTAATAATTTTTTAGTATTTTGAAATCTCTAAGTATATTAGTGTCATCTGTAGTGATAGTTTCATTTCTGCTTTTCCAATTTGGATTCCTTTAATGTCTTTTTCTTGCCTAATAGTTTAGGTTAGGATTTCCAATACTGTGTTGAATAGTAGTGGTAATAGTGAACATCCCTCTATTTTCTTGATCTTAGTGGAAATGCTTTCACCACCGAGTATGTTATTGGCCGTGCGTTTGTTAAATGTGGCTTTTATAATGTTTGAAAAGTTCCATTCCCATTTTATTGAATGCTTTTACCTTCCTTTTTGTTGATCTGGTAAATGATAATGATTTTCATCTGTTGAAGCAGCTTGGCATCTCTGGGCCCTTGATTATGTTGGATAATTCTCTTAATATGTTGCTGTATTGAGCTTGCTGACATTTGATTGAAGTTTTTATATCTATGCTCATCAGCACCATTGGCACACACACATATATTTACTTTTTTTATTTTGAAATCAGGCAAATGTTGGCCTCATAGAATGTATTGGGGAGTTTGTTTAGCCTCCCTCTTTAATTTTTCTTTTTTTTTTTAAGAATGTAAATAGGGTATGTATTAGGTCTTAATTGCAGTTACAGTAAATTTCACTGGAGAAACCATCTGGTCCTGGGCTTTTGATTTTAAGCTGACCTTTTATTACTCTTTCAGTTTCTAAACTTGTGATTAGACTTTAAAAAAAAATAATTTATATATATATTTCACATCATTGTATTCCCCAGGGTTCACCAATACCTCCCCTCCCTGACCACTCCCACATCTGCCCACCCCCAGTTGTGTACTTTGTTTGTTAGCTTGTTTTGACTTTTCCTCCTGACCTTTTGTTTGTTTTTCCTATATCCCATATAATAGTGAAACCATTTGGTTTCTGTCTTTTTCTTTCTGACTTGTCCACTAACATGATTTCTTCTAGGTCCATCCTTGTTATCTCAAATTCATCAAATTTGTCATTTTTAATTGATGTGTAATATTCTGTTGTGTATATGTACCACATCCTTTTCATCCATTTGTCTGTTTTGGGACATTTGGGTTGTTTCTATGTCCTTGTAATTATAAATAGTGCGGCAAAGTACAGGTGTCCTTTTGTATACATATTGAGGTCTCCTTTGGGTCTCCTTTGGGTAGATTCCCAGAAGAGCGATTGCTGGATCAAATGGTAGTTAGTTCCATTTTCAGTAGTTTGAGGGACCTCCACACTGCTTTCCCTAGTGACTGGACCAGTTTACAATCCCATCAGCAGTGTAAGAGTGTTCATTTCTCCACATCCACACTAGCACTTGTTGTTGCCCATTTTTTGGTTTTTTTTTTATATGGACCATTCTTACTGGTATCTCATTGTGGTTTTGATTTGCATTTCCCTGATTGCTAGTGATGTTGACCATCTTTTCATGTGCCTGTTGGCCATTTGTATTTCCTCTTTGGAGAAGTGTCTATTTAGTTCTTCTCCCCATTTTTTTGGATGGATATTTTTTGGTTTTTGCTTAGTTGTGTGAATTCCTTGTGGATCTTTGTTATCAAACCTTTATCACTTTTGTGGAGGGTAAAAGGTTAGACTCTTTAAACTAGGTTTTATGTGTGTAAAATTTCATCTATTCTGGGTTTGCTTTAAGGCTTAGAGACTTCTAGGCCGGGCATGGTGGCTCGTGCCTGTAAGCTTCAGCCTATGAAGCGGCTGGGGCTTGGGATCGCGGTTTGAGTCCCACCTGGGGCCCGTAGCGAGACCTAGTTCCAAAAAAATAGCTGGGCGTAGTGGCGCGCGCCTGTCATCCCAGCTACCTGGGAAGCTGAGGCTGGGGATTGCTTGAGTCTGTGGTACCCCGGGCAACGAGAGCCTGCGGTTCCACAGGCAAGAATAGCAAGACCTAGTCTCAAAAAAAAAAAAAAAAGGCTTGAGACTTCTCGTAGTAAGTTCTTACGATCCTGTTATCTGTTTTAATTTTGTCTCTTCATTTCTGATTATTGATTTGGGTTTTATCTCTTCTTTGTAAGCCTCACTAATGACTATTTTGTTTATTCTGAGAGCCAGCAATTAGAGTCATTGATTTTTCAAACTGTCTTTTTGTTTCATATTTCATTTATATTTTTCCTTTACTCCTACTCGTTTTTGGGTGCTTTTTCTAGTTATTTTATCTTCAGGTGTGTCATGTGTTGGGTTTTTTTGGGTTTGGTTTTTTTATTTTATTAGAGTATTATGTTGGGTCTGGTATTTTGTCTTTCTTTAGTCTCTAGGTTCTTTATTTCTTCTTTAGTCTCTAGTCTTTATTTCTAGATGTTTTAGTGTCTAGATTATTTCATATCTGCATTGATCCAAGAGTTGTTAAGCCATATTGTTTAGTCTCCACATGTTTTGGTTTATTCCTGCATTTTTTTGGTGGTTAATTTCAAGCTTTTGGAAGCTTGATATCTGATATCTGTGAAGATGCTGGAATGATTTCTACTTTTATATATTTTCTGAGATGTTTTATGTCCTAGCCTATGCAGTATCATTAAGAATGTCCCATTAAGAATATGTACTAGAGAAGACAGGATATAAGGAAGCTTAAAGACCACTAATGTTGATATGCAGGTTTTTGTTTGAACTTTAGTTTTCAGCTCCTTTGGGTAAATAACAAAAAGCATGTTTTCTTGGTCATTTGTTAGTTAACAAATGTTTTGTTATGTTTAGTTTTGAAAGAAAATGCCAAATTCTGGATGGCTATTCCATTTTCTTTCTTTTTTTTTTGAGACTAGGTCTCGCTATTTTTGCCCATGGAACCACAGGCTCTCGTTGCCCGGGGTACCACAGACTCAAGCAATTCCCAGCCTCACCTTCCCAGGTAGCTGGGATGACAGGCACGCACCACCACGTCCAGCTATTTTTTTGGAACTAGGTCTCGCTACGGGCCCCAGGTGGGACTCGAACCATGATCCCTAGCCCCGGCCACTTCATAGGCTGAAGCTTACAAGCACGAGCCACCGTGCCCGGCCTCCATTTTCCATTTTCATCAGTAGTGAACAGAAGTTTTTATTTGCCACATCCTTACTAGCATTGTTTAATCAGTGTTTTGAATTTGCTATTCTAATAAGTATGCAGTGGTATCTCATTATTTGAATTTCCCTAATGATACTTTAAAGTACTTTTCTTACACTTGTTATCTGTATATCGTTCCTCAGATATTTGCCCACTTTATAATCAGACCATCTTACTGTTAAATTTTGAAGAATTTTGTGTTTATTTAGATAATAGTTCTTCATCTTAAGTGTCTTTTGTAAACATTGTCTCCTAGTTTAGTGTATCATGTTTTTGATGTCTGTTCCTAAAATGTGAAAATTATTTTGCAGTCTCACTTATTCTATAACTTCATCTTTTTTGTTTTAACCACTTACCTCATTTATGTTGATAAATTTGTCTTCATCGTGGTCTTCTGACCACATATCTAGAGGCTGTTGAATAGTCAGTTCTTTCCATTATATTCAGTTTGAACTTCACTCTAGTGTTAACACTTTTAATTTCATTGCTGCACCTTCATCTCTGTTGGTGAGTTCCCTTTTTCAATGATCATTTTTATGAAATGTCAAATGTGTTTATCCCTAAGAAATAAGCATGCAGTCGAACAACTCACTTTTCATGTTCAGCATGAATAAATGCTTATGTAGTTACGTGTTTTTTGGGCTTAAGAGCTAGCAGAAAAGTCTATACAATTAACCACAGTGAATATAGCAAGGCAACTGAGGTCCTAAATATAACTTGGGGAAAGTGTGTTATTTAAGTGAACTATTATGACTAAAATTCACACATGTTGGAACCATTGCAGAGGCCTGCATGTTTATGAACTTTTTTCCTTGTGTGTTAATGATGTGAAACTATTCTGAGGGGGAAAAAGGATACCGGAAACTAAATCCTATTTTTCTTTATTCCTTTTAAGCAGAATATAGCAAAGGTGAAACTTGATGGAACTGGGGAGGGGATCATCAGTTATGTGGAGGCTGGTATAGCTTTTTCTGGTAAGAAGTTTGGAAGGCAACAGGCATCACTTAGAATCTGGTTTGAGGCCTTCGTTGTATCCAGTCAGCAATGGCTGGAATGGCTTGAACTTTCTTCCGTAACATCACCAGCCTTGGATGAATGTCCAGCAAGTCAGGTTTAAGGACCAAAAGTGTGGTACTGCAAATTTCCCAGTAGAAATCTGCCCAGGTTACCTGGTTTAAAAAAAAATTTTTTTTTCATTTGAATATAGAAGGCATAATATTTTACTTTAACAGTCTTATAATTGAAAATGTTTTTTGTTATCACAAAAGCAAAATGTGTGAATAACAGCAGTACAGGTAATACCATTCTCTGAACACCCAGAAGTTACTTATTAATAACACCATGTCATACATGTAGATGTGTTTTTACTAAAGAGAAATCATACAGTGTGTGCTTTTTCTTACTTAACTCAATTTCTACCTCTGTGACAATATTTTCCTTTTATCTAGTTGTCAATACTTTACCCAAAACATCCCTTATAAGACAAAGTAGAATTCCAAGACATGCATCTTGCTGTGTCCTTTAATTTTAATTCAAAAATTTTTTCAAGTCACTAAATTATTGAGCGTACACTAATACCTTATCAGATTACCTTATCTTTAGGATGTGATTATTTCTTCTCTTTATGTTCCTTCATATGTTAGACTATAAGGGGATTGACTACAAAGTCTCCCTAGAGTTATAATTTCAAATTTAATATTTTGGACTAAGACACACTATATTACATCCCATTAGAAGAGAAATCTTAATATGTTACCCATATATTATGGTGACACATTGACCGCAGGCTTAGGGTGAGGATAATCTAGCTTTATCCTGTACACTTGTTTTATTTTCCCCCTTCACAAGAGTCTAATGTAGATAATGTTAGTTTGGCTCATTATGAGTATCAGTCCAGGAGTGAAGTTTAAATATGGACTATGCTTAGTTTTATTTTTGTGCAGAATCTTATGAAGCTGATCGCTACCATTCATTAACTTACTAAACATCTGTCAGTTATGAGCATGTTAGAGAATTCAGAGTTCAGTCAGCAAACACGTGAGCTATTACAGGTGTAAGTGCTGCAACTAACTAGGGAGCAGGATGTGACACGAGCCCCTTCTCTCATGCAACTTTTGTGTTAGAAGCAGGCAGACAAATATGTAAACTGAGGGTAATGCAAATGTGATGAGAGTGACTCTCAGGTGGTCAGGGAGGCAACATCCATCTTTAATTGATATTTAAGCTAAGGCTCAAATGATAAGAGGCATCGAACTAGGCAGCAATATGGGGATTAATCATTCCAGGTGGAGGTACAGCAGGTGTAACTGCCTCTGAGGAAGAAACAACACATGTGTTTGGAACACCGTGAAGGAGAGAGTACTAAATATATTAGTTTTTGATGCTAATGGATCTAGTTGGAGAATTGTTTACAATGCAATTTTAATAAAAAATAGGAAAAATGTTTTGAATTCTTAGATTCAATCAATAAGAAGGAACATTTCAGGAACCTCTACTGGGAACCCATTGTTAGAAACAAAAGGTGGTATGGCAACTTTAGCACAAAAGTATATTGAGTTTGCTTCTGTGTCACTCCAGAAGGACTCTGTGGATACCTATGAAAAAGTTGTTTTTCTTGATGAGAGCAAAGAACCTGACCCACTCCAGCACTTAAATCAGATAAGGATTTTATTTATTTATTTTGGTAAAAATACTTCACATGAGGAGGTGGTATTCTCAGTCCCTGCAATCTGTCCATTTCACTTTTTGTGATACTAATGATTTTGATAGTCGCTGCATAAGTCCATTCACTGTTCAGGAATTGGGAAATAGTGCCTGTTTATTTTAGTTTTATTAACTGGGATATTTTTATGAAGACAAACTTTGTCACTTTGTCCTTTAATGTTTGTTATCTTGAGAAGGTCAGATAAAAACTTTATTCAAATTTTCCTGGTTTTTTATTTGGGCATTTCCAGAATAATGATTTGACTCTATAGTATCTGCTACAAGTACTCTATGAAGCTTTGGTTGATTTGTGTGAGTGGTGTGTGTGTGTCTGAAAAACAGAGGGAGAAAGATAAAACCTTTGGTTGTGATGTGGTATTTGTCAGAAACTCATGGATTCATTCATTTTTATTTGTTTCAATCAACTTAATCGACTCAGTATCTCTGAGGCTCAAAATGTCCCATCTTTGACTGTGGAAAACTCTTGTTTTCTATTTCATTTGTTCAACACTCTTTTATGTCTTTTACTGATTTTTGTATTTTTTTTCTTTTTCTCATTTTAGGTTTTCACTTCTGAATTATAGCAGCAGAGTTAAATGGTTTACTTGAGATTTTTCTTCTTACGTGGTCTTGTATTGCTGTGAACTTCCCACAAAGTACTGTTTACAGAGAGCACCTTTTAGGATCTGGTAGCTTATCTCTTCACTTTTGGCTTGAGTTTCTTTTTGAAACCACCTTTGATTTCTTCTTTGACCCAGGGTTGTTCAGATGCATTTTGTTTAGTCTGCACATCCTTATAATATATTCTAGGATTATTTCTGTGGTTAATTTCTAGCTATATCGCATGTGATCTGTAAAGATGCTTGATATAATTTGCTTGAATTTTCATATATTTGCTGAGACTTTTATTTCCCATTACATGACCTATTCTTGAGAATTTTCCCTGTGTATTGGAGAAGAAAATGTATTTGGTTCTTTTGAAATGACAATCTATAAAAGTCTATTAAATCTGTGTGGTTCAATATTTCATTCAAGGTCTTTATTTATTATTTTTTTGTCTGTATGATCTATATCCCTTCATGTCAATGGTATGTTGAGTTCTTTAGCAATAATGATATTTTTGTTGATATTTAGATCTGCTACTAGTTGCTTTATACAACTAGGTGTTCCTGTGTTAGTTAGCTAAATAGATATGAGTTACATCATCTTCTTATTCCCTTGATAATTACATACTGTTGACCCAGATTATCTTTCTTTGATTAAAAGTCTAGTTTCCCTAATGTTAGAATAGTGATCCCTGCTTTTTGTGTGTGTGATTTTTGTGGCATGTATTATCTTTCTCCAACTCCTTTTTTATAGTCTTTGGGTGTACATGAATTTCTTACACACAAGTTATAAATGACTGAACTTTTTCACTTAGACTTTTAGTTAGTAAATTCAAACTATTTACATTTAGGACAATTACTGATATGAACTCTTATCAGTAATTTTGTTATTTTAATATTTGGTTGTTTTATTTATTGTTGTTTTTTTTTTTTCTTTCTCTCTGCTCCTGGATTTGTTTCTCCAGTGATTGTATCAATTTCTTGTCTGTGATTCTCTATTCTTGAGTTATGGTTAACAGTTACTATGGGGGTTTGCTTAAATTTCTGTGTCTTCTGTCCTCTGTGAACTAGTGTCAACTCTTTGATATTAAACTACTTAGGTTACATCCATTTCTTCCTCCCATTAAATGTTTTATTGTTGGTTTGTAATATTCTTGTCATTGCTTATGGTTTTGTATCCCTGTACTCATTTTGTTCAGGATTTTGTGTTTCTTTTTATCATAGAAGAACTCTTCAACAGTTCTTGTAGGCTAAATCTGGTAGTGATAAATTCTATTAGCATTTGTTTTCTTCTGGGAAAGCCTTTACCTTCATATTTGAATGATAATTTTGCAAAATAGAGCATTCTTGGCTGGCATTCTTTCTTTTTGGATTGTGACCATTTCCTTCCACTCTCTTGCCTAACTAGGAAAGCCTAATTTTTGTACTTGTTTTTATTTTTTTCTTTGCTTCCTATATTTTTTTTTGATTTGATAACTTTGGCCCTTTTTGTATTTTGTATTTGTATATTTTTTTATTTAAACATTAGGGTGCTCTGTTTCCTGAATATCCATATTTAAATCAGCCCCTGGGTTTGAAAAACTCTTGATTCTTTGAGTGGGCTCTGTGCTCTGCTCACACTTCACCTTCTGGAATACAAGTTTTTAAGTTTTCTTTCCTAATTGAGTCTAATATTTCTTGTACAATTTCCTCATTTTTTTCTTGGTCTTATTTTTTCTCCATTTTGGTGGTTTGCTCATTTGAGTCTTCTACCCCTGAAGATCCTTCACTGTCTGTTTAATTCTATATACGTTCTATACTTTTTCTGAATGTCATTCAGTCTCTTTTTGTGATCTTTTAATGTTTCCTTTATCTTTGTTTAAAAAAACAACTGTCTTTATCTAGAACCAACCCCTTTTGAATGGACATTTACCCACAAGAAGATGGGTAACTTGGAGTTCTTCATTGAGACATATTATCCTTTTTCTTTTTCTTTTTTTTTGTTTTTTTGAGACTAGGTCTCGCTGTGTTGCCCGGGTTAGTCTTGAACCCACGGACCCAAGTGATTCCTAGCCTCAGCCCCCTGAGGCTGGGATTCAAGATGCTCACCACCGCACCTGGCCTTTCTCTCTTCTGTACATATTCTTTTTCAATACCTTGCAGCTGTCTTTGACTAACCTTTATTTAGCAATTTTAATATTGCTGTCTTTAAGTTTTTGTGATAGGTCCTCTATTTCTTTGTTCTTTATATTTTCCTCGGAATTTCTCATTTGTCCTTCCCACTTTGTATTCAACTATTCCTTGCATCCTAGGCATGTCTGTTGCTTTGTTTTTGTGTGTATGTGGTTGGTTTCATCTTAGAGGTTTATTTTTGTCTATTTTAGTTTACTTTAGTAAGGTGGGGTAGTAGGGGAGACTAGTACCCTTGTATTAGATCTCAGTTTGAGGAGCAAAATTCCTCACCTCACCTCACCTCCTCTACTTTCTCTCCATAGGAAACGGTTCTGTGTTTCGTTGTCTTAACTTCTTACCCCACCTCCCTGCCACTCCTTTCTGCTGTGAGTCTATGATCTGTGAAGGTTTAGTCTCCACTTGGGAAAGCTAGTTCTCAATGACAAGACTCATTAGTTGGGCTTGAAAGGCACTTGTCTTTAAACCTGAGTGTGGTGTGTACTGCTTTGTCTGGCTATGATGACAACATTGTATTGTATTGTATCCCTACCACTGCCATTGTATCCCTACCACTGCCTTTCTGCATCTATGGGGCTGCAAAATCTGCCTGCCATTTGTCATTTCTCCAAGGAATTCATGAGTTATCTTACAAGTCATCCTCTCTGCAGTGAATCCCAGCGAAATGTCTTGTTCTCTTCTGCCTGGGAGATAGAACAGAGTTTTCTATTTCTGCACCAGTGGCAGAGTTTCCATATCCCAATTCAGCTCTAATCCATTGAGCAACATCCCTCCAGGGGATTTTACAGTGCCCCAGTTGCCTGCTGTGGCATGGAGGACTGACCTTCAGCCCATTCTGTCTGGTTTTCTACTCTCCCAGTTATGCTCCCTTTGCTTCCTCCCACTCATTCCCATCAGCAGCCACAACCTTAGTTTGAAATCTCCATGGAAAAACCCTGGGACATTATCAGGGGAAATTCTAAGCCTTTCTTTGAGCTAACACTATTTTATTAATAGGTAATATTAAGGGAGAAGGTGAATCTAGCCTCTGTAGTCTGCTTGGATTTTTAAAGATGTAAAACATACTTACAGAGTTACCAATAAACCACTCTTTTTCCCCTAAATATGTGTCCAAATCTTGCATAAGATGGGGTGCATCAGCTGTAAGCAGCTCATTAAACATCTTGTCCTAGGATAGAAGGAGAAGATCACTTTAAGAAAAAGGAAGTAAAATAAATGTGCTTTGAAAAGGAATTAGGTTTTTCCATTTTCTCCCACTTGAGTTCAGGAAGAAACAGATATGTACATGTTTGTTTGTTTGTTTGTTTCAATTTTATAACTGCAGAAATTCAGTTGTGACTAAATCTTAGTCTTCCCCTTGAGTACTCATGGATTGAAAGACTTTGGTCACTAATTTGAAGTGGTATATGTACTTCTGTGTTCATTTCAGCATTATGTACTGAACTTTAAGTCACATATGGAAACAACCTAAGTGATCAATGACAGAGAAATGCACTAAGAAGATATGGTATACTACTTTTATCACCAGAATACTACTCATTGATTGAAAAGATACAATGTTGCCATTTGTGACAACATAGATGGAATGGGGGGGGGGAATTAGGCTTAATGTCTTTAGATGTATGTCATCACATCACTCCTGCTACCAAAGCATTCACCAGCTGAAGTTCAGAATGTTTATCATTTTGACATTATATATTTTCCCACATTTCTATATACCACCTTGTACATAGGCTCTGTGTTAATGTGGTCATATTTTTAAATAAAATGGTGTGAGTCCTGCTCCTTATACAGAAATCTTGTGCTAAGAAGCAAGTTGTCAGCCTTATGGCATTTCTCACAGCCCACTCAGCTAAGCTTAGCAGCAACTGGAAAGGTGGTGATGAATTTGGTTTGTCCCTAGACATGCAGAAATAGAGTGTTTGAATGGGATACAGAGTAGCCACTGGCAGCTTTCCTAAAATTAAGGTATGCTCACCTGCCTGCCTTTGTTACTTTTTCTAATTTTCATTTTCCACAACTTAAGGTATAAGGATGCCTATATATCAAGTCTTCCCCCAAAATCTTTCTATTGGTGTCCTCAACCCAGGTTCTCTTTACAAGTTTAGGGAATCATCTTAGTCTAATGACATGTAATTCAGTGAACAGTAATCACTACTATATAAGTCAATTTAAAAAGAATATAATGAAGCTGAATTTCGATTATGCCTTCATTTTCCACCTGTGTACTTTTAAAAATGTTTCTCCTGAACCCTAGACTCTTATATTTTATATTTTAAGGACGCAGACATTTCATACTCCTCTTCCAGAGAGTGATATGGTAAAGGTTTTTTCACCTGGGAAAGTCAATGCTAGAGTAGCCTAAGAAATGACTTTCTGAGGAATAGGTGGGGAACGTACTTTTCTAAAAAGCATTTTTTCAATCCAACTCCCAAAAGTATTTACTACCAGAACTGGGCCAATATATCCCATCAATCCTCCTCATTCTCCATCTCTACATTATTCTTCAGAAGAGGAGATAGAAACAGATGTCTGAGTAAACAAGACACTGAAGAAATAAAGAGAAAAAAATGTTAAGTTTCAGGTTTACCAGAGTGATCAATGTCTAAAACATTTTTTCACCAACTAGTTAAATTTAAATTTTTTTTTAAATTTTTGAGAAATCTGAAGTGGAATTTTAGCAACTAATAGGGAAACTGTGTATTTGGTAGGTTTTTAAAGCACATTTAATAGCTAGACTTTTTGCTATCATTAAATTTTTATCTGGCCACCAGGTGGCAGTAATACAACCTACGATTGGGTAACTGCAGTGAGCTGAAAAAATGCATTATTTTCTTGTTAGCGAGATATTGCTGTAGCTATCTGCAGTATATTCACAGGTTATCCATATGACTGCTTCATGGATTTGGATTCTTATGTGTCCTGAAAATTTTGTTTTCTGGTTAAAAAATATTTTTTTGAGACTGAAATCACTATATCTTACCTAGTGTTATGTAAGGCATTGTTAAGCTAATATTAATGAATGATACCTTCATGATAAACATTTAAAGAACATTTTACTTGAAGAAGTGGCCTCTGTTACAGAGCCCATAGAAAAGCATAGAACATAAAAACAGAAGTGAGAACTGATAAATGAATAGACTGCCAATCAGTGCAGTTTATGTTTTTGGCATAATGAAAGGTTTAAGTATGTTTTTCCTAAATTGCATATTATGTATCTACTTGTCCTTGCATTTATAAGGATTTGTGAACTATAGATGCCACCTGACAAAAAAGCACTAAACCATATAACTGAGTATTAATTGCAGTAACTAATATTTATTAAACATTTTCTACATAGTCATGATATGCACTTACGCTATAGCTAATCCACCCGGCCACTTTATAGTAGCTTTTGTTGTTTATCTTATTTGTAGACAAATAATTTGAGCTTTATATAGGAAGGTAACCAACAGCTAGTTTAAAGGGAATCACTCAAGGGAGGGATAAGGACAAGGGAATATAGTGATGGTTCACAGGTGATATGGTGGTAGAACTTTGGGGTATACTATGATGTAAGAAGAATATTTATATAACCAGTTGAAAAAAATAAGGAAATCAGAACTTATTCTTCATGGTCCAGCTCCAAGAATCCAAATGTATTTACACCTAAAAGATTTTTTGTATTTCTATCATCAAAGCTAACTTATTTAAGATGTTATCTAGTTAGCAAAAAAAAAAAAGTTTATGTATCTTCACCTTACTCTGGAGTCAGTGAATCAGTAAATATGTATACATTTATGTCCCAAATATCTCCACTCAAATCATAGGATCCTAATTAAATAAATGGTACATGAAATGAAAAATTGTTGAGCATGCAATTTGTTCTTTGCTGTGGCTTTTGGACATAACCATCAATGGTGCCATGTGTATAAGCATTCATGTGTGTGTGTCTTAAGCAGCTGCTGGCACTGGGACATCAATCCTAGTATTTTAAGAACATTGAGCCTGGTTTTGAATACCTTGTGTATGGTAAATCATTTTTAGACTAAACAACAGTATATAACCATAAACAAGTTATACAACCTGAACCTCAGTTCCCTCATTAGGAAAATGAGGATAACAATAGTTCATCCCTAAAGGCATGTCTGCTGAGTCTGAAGTTAATGAGGACTAATTTCAGAGATAGCACTCATAGGCAACAAGACTGTCACATTAGTTCTGCAGGAGAGCTGTCTTGCTGTGTAACTCCAGCAACTCAATAACTATTCTGTATCTCAGTTTATTCATGTGGAAAGTGATAATGACAATAAGAATCTCTTAGCTCATGGTAGGAGGTAGAAGACTAAAAACATACCAGTAAAGGGATCAGAGTTGTACTTAATCCACGGTGTTGGATAAATTTAGCTCTGTCACTTAGTTGACAAGTTTTTAATGCCTACTTTGCAAAAGTTACTGTGATAATTGAGGTACACCATAAATAACAGACATTTCCTTTCCCCAGGATACATACTGCTGGAGGAGACAACAAATGTATATATTTTAAAATACAACTTGTGACAAGTGATCTAAAGGAAACCAGAGAGGCTGACTGTTAGAATAGCCAAGGAGGTATATTTACAGTTTAGGGTAAAAATGATGGATTTGATACATAAATATAATTGTTTTCATCCCTACACCATATTAAATGCTTAGTATTGGAAATATAGAAGCCATAAAGTAATGGAAAATAAGAGAGGAGGGAAGAGGAAACAAAATTTGAAGCTATAAAACATAGATGGATATTATCTACAAAGAAATGAAAACCAGCATACACCTACCCATAAAACTTGCAGTGGTTCAGAAAATGTCTGTGCATCTAAAATAGGGGTAGAGAGTTGAAGGGGGCCATAAACTGGATCAGGGGAAAACTGAAAGTAGTTTGGGCATAAGAATTACTCCATTTTACCCCCTAGATAACTGACTCTTCCCAACATAGGGCTGGAAAGGTAAAACATTACTTATATGGTTCAGTTATCCATATATTGGATCTTTTCTCTGTTTACTGTCTCTGAGTTTGTTTTTGTTGTTGTTTTGCATTTCTTTGGATTGGGAGTTAATATATATTAAGTAGGGGTAGTAAATAAATATATTCATACTGAAAACTAAATTGTAATCCTCTCTCCTTGTTGCACCAGAACATCTCTCTATGTCTGGCTTTTATCTCATGTAGGATATTGAATTTTTCTAGGGAGTCTTCTATTCAAGAGGAAAGACCTAAAATAATAATATTAGGAAGCCCTAATTTACTTATTGATAGGATGCTGGAAGTCAGCAAACCCTATTTCCATGCTGGGAGTCTTTGTTAACTTTTAAATTACCCTGTTCTTTATCATGGATTATAATGGGTGGCCTGACTCCTGAGAAAAATGGAGACCAAAAAAAAAAAAAAAAGGAAAAGAAGAAACTTTAAACAATCATATAATCAGCACGAAGATGAAATTCTTATCTATTAAAATATTTTTCTCTTAGTTTGGATTGGTTTTGTATTAAAGAGACATGGAGGGTGTGGTGGCACACGCTTGTAATCCCAGCTACTCAGGAGGCTGAGGCTAGGAATCACTTGAGTCTTCAGGTTCGAGACTACCCAGGCAATATAGTGAAACCTAGTCTCAGGAGAAAACAAGAAAAGGGAGGAAGGAGGGAGGGAGAGGGAGGGGGAGAGAGAAAAATCAGGTACATGAAAGATTTTAGAACATAAGAGGAAGGGGAAACTTCACATGATAGTATTTAAATTGTGACTTTATTCTGCATATTTTCCAAGAATGTCAGCATCTCTAAATAAGAAATCCTTACTGTCTAAAATTACTTTATGCTTTCATGTTCTGGGAGAATTTTATCTCCTGCTTTCA
Organism: Uropsilus gracilis; assembly: GCA_004024945.1. Classification (NCBI taxonomy): domain Eukaryota; kingdom Metazoa; phylum Chordata; class Mammalia; order Eulipotyphla; family Talpidae; genus Uropsilus; species Uropsilus gracilis. Next base: position 42,595 of record PVHY01000644.1, on the reverse strand, counting down.
CACTAACTGGTTGGTTCTCTCCAGCCTTTCCTTTAGAGTTTGATCTAACAGCTAGTACCAGTGTTTGCAGTACTTTTCCTTGAGATTTTTCTGAAAGCATACTACTTCCTTTAGATACAGTTTTGGCTGAACTCCTTTCAGCTATATGCCATCAAAAAAGGAAGAAACTTTCTAATTGATGAATGTTCCTAATCTATTCTCAAAGCTGTTGAAAAGAGAAAGTCCAGCCCTCCAGACATTAGGATGTGGGAAAAGCACAAATATCTGTAAAGAAAACAAAACATAGGAAGAATTGTAAATTCTTCTCAATTAAAAATGACAAATTTGATGAATTTCTGGAAACCTGGATGTATCTAGAAGAAATCATTCTAGCAGAAACGAGCCAGATAGAAAGGGACAGAAACCAAATGGTCTCACCACTATATGGTCAACCAAATGAAACTACACAAGGGGAGAGTGGGGACCAGCTGGAGCGGGCGGGGAGGGGAGGTGGTGGGTGACCTCCAGGGATTGAAATGATGTGAATTATATATATAAATAAATTATTTTTTAAAAAAAGAATTGTAAATTCTTGTAATTGTAAATTGTCCAGTACTATGACAATTTAGTACAGGACATTTAAACTCAAGACAAAGGTTAATGAAGAAAGTTGAATAATTCAAAAGTAAACTCGTACAAAAAGTCAAAGATGGAAAATAGAGAAAAGACTCAATATCTGAATTTAAAAAAATATCTTGTAAAGTGACAGCATGAAACAAAAGTGATAAGTACATCATTAGAGAAATAATTGAAGTACATTTCCTAGATTTAGAAAACAACAGCTTCCAGGTGAAAGATCCTAACACAATGGATAAAACAATCATACCAAGACTAATCATTTAAAAAATGTTGCAACTCCAGGGCTGAGTGATTTTAGGAAAAATAAAATCGGTCACAAACAAAAGGTCAGTAATTAGGTTGCAGTCTAAATTTTCAACAGTTGAAAGACCATAGATGTTTTCCAAATACTAAAGAAAATTGCTTTCAACATAGAAATCTGTATCCAATCAAATTATGAAGCAAGTATGATTATGAAATAAGATCATATTACATGATATTCAAATATAGAAAGCCCCAAATATTTTCATGTACTATGTAAGCTATTGAAGATTGTTCTACAAAAATGATATAAAATGAACCCAAGAAACGATCAAAAGCATTCAAGGTGATCATGAAGAGTACAGGATGACTTGTGTGCCCTCGGTGATAGAGGGTAAGCGAACCAGATTGAAGCTATGGGCCTCACTGGATAAATATATCCACACTCTCACCATCACACCAGTCATGAAGGCTTCATCATAATTTGAGAATGGTGAAGGATGTTCACCAGATAAACAAAGGAGTAAATAAAGGCAATGGATGTCATCCGGAAACAGGAACCCTACTCAAGACAAAGACACTTCTGGGATGGTGTTGATGAGAAGTCCATGATAACATGTGCAGGAAGCCTAGACAGTACTGCAAAGGAAAAGAGTAGTCTGTGAGCCAGAGATCTCGAAGAAAATAATGGAAATCATTATCTGATGTCACTGACATTTGGAAAATCATATTGGCAGGCTATTGGATAGATAATGCGAAAGCTTCAACAATAAAAATAAGAAGCAAATGAGAAAAAAGCAATCACTGACTTTCAAAAAGAAGAGTGAGAAAGGAAGTATAACCAAAGCATACTACAATGCATCATCCTGTAAAATATTTGCACAGGCATACTAATGTAAACATGAAATATTGATTTAATAAAAATATCACATATTATATAGTATTATATCACTATATTTCAGGGAAGGAAAATAGTTTAAATATATGAGGTAATTTCTTATTACTATAATATTTCAATAAAAAGTTCCCAGAATTAGTGAATCAAAGTATGTCATGTTTACATATCTTACAGAAATATGGAGATGTAGAAATCCTAAAAAACTAAAATCAGGCTAAGAAAAAAACCAAGGGTAGCATCTGAGGAGGAGTAATGTGAAGAGGTAGGGTAGAGAACGACTTTTAAATTTTTAAATGTAGTTTGATGAATATATATTTCTGTGGTAAAAGGGAACTTTAACATCCAATGAAGTTGTAGAAGTATTTTATAAGCAAGTATTATATGATTGATAACAAACTTGTAGCATTACCTTTATCTCTTGCTTTTTCTCTGCCCAAGGAAAAAGTGACATGAAATCATCCAAAGTGTCTACAATTGCATCAACTTGACATTGTTCCAATTCTGTTTTTCCAGCCAAATCTGTGGAATAGAGACTAGGTATTTCATGCCCAAGAAGAAGTATGATTTATTCTAAATAGTTAAAAGTTCATTTTTAAGAGGTAGCCTTTATATGTTTCAAAATAACATAAAACAGTGTCCAATGAAGGCTGACTTCCACCTCTGCCTCTGTCTTAGTTTTGCTCCCTTTACTGATAACCAATTTTATTAGTTTCTTCTGTCTTCTTCCATTCTTTCTTTATGAAAACATAAGCAAGTCAGTATATATTTCCCACTTGAAAGTTATCCCCCTCATAAAGATCTTTCCCTATATAGCCTATATCTTCAGGATATCCTTTCTCCTCTTTCAGCTGCAAGGGATAGCACTTTAAGTAGAAGTGCTACAGCTTATTAGCTGGCCTCAACTAATTATGTGTGTTTCCAAACTTTTGTTAAAATAAAAACACTACAATAAATAATTTCACATACATTATCATTTTTTAAAACTTTGTTGAAATAGCATCGGTTTATGACATTATATGGCTTCACATTTACATTATTATAAGTCAACATCTGTATATAATACATATGTTCACCACTGGAATTGTTTTTATTTTTGCAAGAAGCATTTGCCAGGAGCATTTGTTTTCTTCCTGGCAATTATAATTTAAAATAATAGTTCTTTTTCTTTCTAGCCACTCATCATTTTTGTTAAGAAATCACTGGTCTTCCTAAATAACTTCTCATTTATATAATTTAAAATTCTTCAGTATGGGTAAAGAGCTTTGGAGAAATGTGTGGAACCCACCAATGTGTCATGGTAAAATCTACTGAAATGGCAGAGTGATTAGATTCTCTTCCACAGCACATTTCTACTACATCGGCCATAAACAGCTATCATGCTTCTCTAGAAGCATCGTGAGCCAATTTGATAGATATTTGAAGAAAAAAAAAACACTTGAGTTTTCCTAAGTTCATCAGAGTGAAGGGGAAAAAACAGCCATCTTCCTGCATTACTGAGAGTATAACATATACTCATCAGATGTCAGCCAATTCCTGTGATTTTTGACACTTTCTGCCAAGTATTTCTTTTTTTCCTTACAGCTAAAACTTCCAGAGTACTAAAGAAACAAAGCAATAATGAAAGCCATGGCAGCCAGCATTTTGGCTGAAGGAAATGATCCACCATCCTCTGAGGGGTGGTGGTGGTAGTTTCTCCCCATATCTTGGCCTTGTGAGTGGCTTTTCACAGTCTTCATTCACGGTGTACTTTATTAATGGTACTAGGACAAAGACCCTTGACCCATTGGTTTATTTTCTCCCTCTTGCTCATCTAAATTCCTCGTGCAGCTTTCCTGAGTGCTGAGGGGAGAGGGATACCAAGATCCACTGTGGCTCTTAGAAGGCCCAGAAGCTATTAGCCATTGCTAATACCGGATTGTGCAGAAAATACTGACTTTCTTGTCAATGGTTATATCAGAAAATCCTTAAAACGGGTGTTGCCATGGACCAGCAATACCCACAAGTGCTGCCAACAGGAACTAGTTTATTCCTGGGAACACAGTGAGGAGGGCCCAGGCAGAAGCAGGAGACCTGGAACCCTCTTGTTATGGTGCTGCTCCTGCTTCTGCTCCTGCAAGGTCTCCAGAATCTTCTTGCAAGTGGTGAAGGAACCAAACCAATATAAAGTGCAGAGCCAGCCCTCAAATCTCTGTAAAGTTCACTGCGTTGGTGCAGCTGTTCTGTCTTTTCTCCTGGTATTTCTTCTCTCAACTTTAAGTAACCATTTTGCCTTGTGATCATGATTACAGATTTTTCATTTGCAGATGCCTACCTGAGGGATCTCCTCTCTGCCATAAAGGGGAGCTGAGCTTGGGCTGGCTGGGCCTCTCTGTGGTGGCTGTCTCTTATGAGAGATCCTCTGAATTTTAACACAAAGTGCCTTCTCTTTTGTAATTGTGATGATTTTCAGAGGGATTTTGTCAGAAAATGTGGAGGCTTTTTTTTAACCATTCTGCTTCGTAGAAGAGTGCAGGGGTGTTAATTTTTTTATTTTATACAATTTTATTTTGTTCTTTGGGTTACAACCTCTCTGTTAGATATATATTTTCCCCCTCCTTCTTCCCTCCCGTGCTCCCTCCATTCTCTCACACCCCACTCTCTGTTGTTTATTAGCTGTGCTGAATCCATTAGTCTCTTTCCTATGTTAGTGTCTCTTCTCTGGGTGAGGGACTGCGTTGTTGGGTCCAGGCAAACCTTGCTGTTAGAGTTTCAGTCTTAAGTTTGCGTTGGGTGGCCAGGTTAGAAAATGTGGAAGCATATTAATGCATTGTTGTTACTTTTTAAATTCTGAGAATTCTTTAAGCATCACGTGATCCTGTGTGGTAACTTTGCCTGTTGCAGAGCATCATGACCAAGCTACAGTTGGGAGGCTGATTTCTGCCACTCATGAGGTTGTTGAGATCCTCTTTGAAAGGGAAGTATGTCCTAGCTTAGCCATTCAGAAAAGAAAACAAGGAATATCAAAGTTACAGTGGTGAGTGAAACTGCTTTGGGTTTTAATGTCTTAGAGGGGGAAAAAATGACTTTGAGGGAAGTGTTAATTCTCGATAAAGGTAACCTGTTTTCTCCTTAATCTTTCATTCATAGCCTGTTAGTGAAAAGGATTCTTTTTGTGTAACTGTAGTTTCCTTTATATTACCAAATACTTGGGGTGTTGACCCCTGCCTGTTTTGCAAGAGTGTCTAGTAAGCTACCCTAGAGAGAAGCCAGGGAGAGGCAACCATAGTCTATGTGTCGGGGAGTGGCAGGGATGATTTGGTTTATGGGGAAATGCCCACTTTTTAACTTTGAAATTTCAGAATAAACTGTGTAAAAACAGGAAAAAAAAATTCTTCAGTATGGAGGACTTTTAAAATATGTTGTTATTATACAACTGTATATATTTTACTAAAACCTGAGAAGCTATATACTGATAGTGGGTGAATTCTATTTAAGTCATACTTCAATAAAGCTGAAAGAAAATGCTTTCATGTTTAGTCTTATGGAACCTGTATTTTTTTGTGACATTCATGTATTGATTCCTTTTTCTGACCTTGAAAAGCCCCCTTTGAATCATATTACATGTCTCTTCACTCATTTCCATCCCTTTTGACTTCTATGCTCAAAAGTTTCAGCTGTCAGTTTTATGCAGATGACTCCTTATTCAACACATTTAGCCTTAAATTCCAGGCTCATATTCTCAATTCTGTGTATATTTTGGCCCTGAAACTTCCTAAAACTTCAAAATATACTAAAATGGAGTCATGATATCCTAGTTGAAACAAGCTCTTCCCTCTTCATTTATTCACTTGGTTACTAGATCCCAGAGTGGATTGGTCCCCAATGTGCTAATACAGTGAACAAAAGATAAATTCCCTCTGTATGGCGCATAAAGAAAACTGGAGAAGACAGACACTGAATGGGATATAGGTACTAAGGTACTATTTTAAAGAACAGGAAGAGGGAGTAATGAGAACAACAGCTATATCAAGCTGTTATCTGTCTGTTCCTTGTTTTTCTGTTCTGATAGGCTGCCTTCCAAATATTTCCATTTCTCCCATACTCCTTTCTATTGCCCTCTGAACTGTCTCAATGATATCCAGTTGTCTATTCCTGGAAAGTCACACCAAACAAATACTAAGTTTGACCAGGGTAATCCTCTCAAATTCATAGTTATTGTTATATTGCTTTACTACCAAAAAAATAAATAAATAAAAATCCTATGATTGAAGTCAAACAAAGAAAAACAAATACTCAAATATATTCACTGAAAAAATGAATGAATAAATACAGAGAACATACTGGTGGCTGTCAAAGGCAGGAGTGGTCAAGATAGAACTTTCAGATGTAAATGTGGGGATATAATGTATAATGGCTAATAATACTGAATAATTATATAATAATAATACTGGACATACAAATATATTTAAATATTGCATAAATCGTAAATGTCCTTATCATAAGAAATAAATTTGTTAATTGTGTACTGATGCTACATAATATTTAATTCCACTATTCTTTGCATAATAATGTTGAATAGTAAAGTTGATTAATAAATAATGAATATAGATATCATACATTTTTTACTTATCGAAAATCTTAAACACAATATACACTTACCTGTGTTTTTGGTCAAGTATCTTGCTATTGCTAGGCTCTGGTGAAGAATAAGTCCATCAACTTCCAAAATGGGGATTTTGCCAAATGGAATAGCTTAAAATAGAACAAAGAATCAACTCCTATAACAAAATCAAGAGGTATAGTATTTCCATTTTTACAGATAATTGCTAAAATAGATAATATTTTAAAATCATGAAATTCTTGAGTATTTTCCTTTAATATTTACCTTGAGTTATGCTAAGACACTGAGACAAATTCTTATTTTGATGAGAGAATATTTGAAGTATATGGTAAGAGAGTAGCATATTTGTACAAATATTAGACTCATAAATATTAATATTTTATCTGTAAATCCTATTTTTTCTTATCTGAACATATATTCTTATCAAAAAACAATAAATATAGAAAAATTCTAAAGTGGAGACAAACATAACTGCTGCATAGCTATAAAATTGTTAATACTTTGTTTTCAAAATATTCTAATTGCTTTTTAAATTGATTTTATATATATTATATATATTAAAGCAGAACCATAATGTATGTAATGCTTAATAAACTACTTTTTTTTCAATTGACTTTGATAAATCCAAAATTTTTTTAAATAGTTGAATAGTATGGTAGAATTATATTATGTATAAATACCACATCTTCCTGATCCAGTCATTTTTTGGCAATTAGATTGTTTCCATAGCGTATTGTAAATGGTACTGGAATAAGTATGTATATATATATATATATATATATATATATATATATATATATATATATCCTTTCAAATTAATGTTTTTGTATTCTTTGGGTGGATATCTAAGAGTGGAATTGCTGAGTGATATGAAACATTAAATGTATTAAAACATTTTCTGGAATCTCAAAGATGGTGGGTATTGCTGCTCAAGTCTTTGAGGTTGGACCTGCAACAGATATGTATTCCTACCAGCCTTAGAACATATTCAACAGACAGAGAAGAAAAAAAGTGAACAAAGCCATCCTTAGAAACTAGTCCTTCTGAATTGCTAGACATGCAATATAATTCAGTTTCTTATTATTTAAAACCATTTTGAGTTTGGTTTTTTGTTTGTATGTTTGAGACTGGGTCTCGCTATGTTACCCTGAGTAGTCCCAATCCAGGATCAGATCTGAGTAGTACAGATCCCAAATCTGTTCTGGGATCCCGCGGACTCAGGCTATCAGCCTCAGCCTCCCTGGTAGCTGGGATTACAGACACCCGCCACCATGCCCAGCTATTTTTTTTGAGACTAGATCTTTCTATGTTGCTCAGGAGGGTCTTGAACCTGAGGACTCAAGCGATTCCTAGCCTTGATCTCCCTTTCCTAGGCTGGGATTAAAGGCACACGCCACCGTGCCGGACCCTGAGTTTGGTTTTCAAGCAGCATAACTAACTCACTATAAAACATTGTATTTATTATAGTAGTTCACACACTCCAATTATCAAAAACATTTACTTCACCATTCCCCCTTCTCAGCTCTTCTGACACAAAAGTCTCATACTGGTTTATCTTTATAGTCCCTATGTGAAATTGTGCTTTGACTTCTAACAGAAGATTTAGGAGTCATTGTACATTTATATAAGCTACCTAAATTTTGATTCTCAATAAAGATACAATTGATTTAAAAATCTTTTTCATGGCATTCCCTTTTTCCTCTTCTGGGGATGGTGTGTGGAGGCATTCAGAATGGTTCAGAGTTTGACATACTGTTGTAGGCTCTCCTATAACACAGCCTCTAATAAAACTAGGCTGTCCCAGGTTGGGAAGGCACCAAAATCTGCATATGGCATGTGCCCAGAACAACTTAGAGGAGTGCATGCTATGAGACCTAAGGTTCTTGTGAGACTGTCCAAAACAAAAAAGCAGGTCAGCCAGGCCAATGGTGGCTCCATGTATGCTAAATGGTGGCTCCATGTGTGCCAAATAATAAAAGCAGGCTTTTATTATCAAGGAGCAGAAAATCATTGTGAAAGTGTTGAAGGCACAAGCACAGAAGATGGAGTGCTTTTGAGTAATAAAAAATAAAATATGGAGTGCTTTTGAGTAATAAATATCTAAACGCAAATAAATAAATAAATAAAAATCTTTTTCATTTCCTGGAAGAAAAACAAGAGTGTGGAAATACATTTTCCCTCCATTTTCACAGACTCTTATTTGTGTGCCTTACCTGATTTGAGTTTAGGCCAATCAGCTTGCTCAATTCTGTGGTCTTCATACTTTATGTTCAAATAAGCAAATAAGTAACGAATAATCTCTCCTCTCCCCTTCATGTTAAAATAAGTGAGTTTGTAGTATGGCATGATGTGGGTCTGGAAAGAGAAAAATGGAAGTAGTATTTTAAATGCTCTCTAGCAATATTTCCTTTTTTTTTTAGAAGTTTTTAATAGTGTAATTAAGCCTTCTTTTGAGTTATTAAAGGATAGTCCAAAAAAAGTATTCCTTTTTATTTAGATGACATTGGTTTACAACACTGCATATGACTGCATGTCACGTATGTATTTAAATTAATAAATCACAGCAAATCCACCATTTAAGAACTCATAGTCCACCACCATAGGTCATTGAGCTCCATTATCTTTTGTTCCCCCTTTGCACACATTTCTACAATTAGATCTCTAGAGTTTGTATTGGTTTACTTCTATCTGTTCCTTTCTTTTGTTTCCCTATATTCCACCTATCAGTGAAATCATCTGTATTTCTCTTTCTAATTTACTTTGTTCAGCATTATTTTCACCAGTTCCACCCATGTTGTCACAGATGTTAAGGTATCAATCTTTTTTAGTAATGAGTAGTATTCAATTGTTTTTATATATCATACCTATTTTTTTAATTTTGAAAAATATCACAAAACTGACATAACTTTATTTTTTGTCTTTTTAATTTTTTATTAAGTAATTTATATCTATGTATCACATCTTTGTAATCCCTGGGGTTCACCCACCTTTTCCCCTCCCTGACTGTTCCCACCCTAGCCCGTCCCCTGTCCCCTGTCCCTCCTTCCCCCCCCCCCTTTTGTACTCAGTTCTGTTGTTAGCTTGTTTTGACTTTTCCTCCTGGCTTTTTGTTTATTTTTCCTATGTCCCATATATTAGTGAAACCATTTGGTTTTTGTCTTTTTCTTTCTGACTTGTTTCTGCTAATGTGATTTCTTCTAAGTACATCCATGTTATAAAGTTATAAAATTTGTCATTTCTTTCCCCAGATTGTCCAAAAACCCTTAGTCTCTTAGCCCTGATCATCTCACCAACATCCAGTCAGTCAGAGTTCATCTCCCCATGTTTAAAGACATCTTTCTTTGGCGTGCTCGTTTGGTGTGCTCCAGCTCCTCCATGCTGTCTTCTCCTTGTCCTCTTCCAGATAGTAGAAAGAAGTTCCATAGTACCAGAAACAGCTAAGTTCATTTTCTTCTCAGATCTAACACAAACGGTCTCTCCAAAAATACCTAAGTCAGACTCAGCAAGGCACACTCCAAGACGGAGTTCAAATCACCATCCTCTTTAGCTTTCAGCAGACACACTCAGCTTATACTTACTAAGAGCCATGAGTTGCCAGCTCTTCATGGTCTAGCCTCCATCTTTCCTCCCAAAATGGCTGATCCTATATATCATAACTATTTAATTTACTTTTTTTTTTTAGGCTAGGTCTCGCTGTGTTGCCCAGGGTACCACAGGCTCTCATTGCCCAGGGTACCCCAGACTCAAGCAATCCCCAGCCTCAGCCTCCCAGGTAGCTGGAATTACAGGCACGCACCACCATGCCCAGCTATTTTTCTGAGACTAGGTTTCACTATGTTGCCCTGGGCAGGTCTCAAACCCGTGGACTCAAGCGATTATCAGTCTCAGCCTCCCACCCTAGGCTTGGGGTTAAAGCCGTGCACCACCACAGCAGGCTTAATTTACTTCTTAAAATACTTATCTGCCATTGACATTCAGTTGTTTGCACAATTTGTTAATAGTGCTACAATACAGTAGTATAGATATTCCTCTGAATTAGTGTATTGTATTCATCAGTTATAAGCCTAGTAATAGAATAATGGATCATATGGTAGATCTATTTTTAATATTTTGAGAACTCCATATTGCTTTCCATATGGTTTAGACCAGTCTACATTTCCATCAACTGTTTATGTGAATTCCTTATCTGCATGTCCTCACCAGCTCTTGTTTTCCCTGGTCTCTTTGATATGGGTCACTCTCACAGGGATGAAGTTTTATCCCAGTGATGTTTTAATTTTCATTTCCCTGTTGATAAATGATGAGAAACCTTTATTCGTGTACCTATGTAGACCATGTGCCATCTATATATTCTCTTGGGGAAGGGTTGATTTAGCTCTTCTGCCCTTTTTTTGATCAGTTGTTTTCTTTTTGTTGACTTGTATAAGTTCTTTATTAATCTCCTGTCAGATGTTTGAGGTACAAATATTTTTTCCAATTTGGTAGAATGTTTTTTAGTTTTAATGATAAGTTTCTTTTACTATGCAGAAGCTTTTCAATTTGATGCAGTGTTGCAATTGTCTGTTTTTTGTTTTTGTTTCCTTTGTCTTTGTCCCCAAAGACATCACTGGAATTAATGTCGTAGAGTGTTTTAACTAGTTTAGCTATGTTTTCTTTCATGGTATTTATTTTATGGTTTTAGAAATGTTATAAAAATAGAAACCCAGACCAATTGACTTGAATTGAGTCCTGAAATTAGCCCAAACTTATATAGATATCCAACCTATGGCAAAGGAGTCACAAGTACAGTGGAAAAAGGAAAATTTCTTCAACAATTGATACCAAGAAAACTACATAGCCACACACAAAAGAATTAAAACACACCTACTATTTCATATCTTACATAAAAATTAGCTCAATATAGATTGATTGAATGTAAGACCTGAATATAAAATACATAGGAGAAAACATAGCCAAAACACTTTATGACTTTAGACTTAGTGATATCACACCTACTATTTCATAACGTACATAAAAATTAGCTCAATATAGATTGATTTGAATATAAGACCTGATTATAAAAAACATAGGAGAAAACATAGCCAAAACACTTATAACTTTAGACTTAGTGATATCTTTGGGAATTCAACTCCAAAAGCAAGAGAAACAAAATAAAAATTTAAGAAATGTGACTACCAAAAAACTAGAAAGTTTATGCATGGCTAAAGAAGATTTCATTTCTACTAAAAGACACTCTACTAAAGGGAAGAAAATTTGTGTACCTCACACATCTGACATGGGGTTAATATCCAAAATCTATAACTAATTCACACAACTCAACAAGAAAACAAATAACCCAATCAAAAGGTGAGGTAAACAAAATAATTATAGACACATCTCCAAAAGAGACATAAAGATGGCACATGAATCAATGCCCATCTTCATTTATCATCAGGAAAATGAAATCAACACAACACTGAGAAACAACTTTCATCCCTGTGAGAATGACCTTATCAAAGAGAACAGAAACAATAAGATCTACTGATGATGTAGATAAAACAGAATTCACATATACTATGTGGGAATGTAGACAAATTCAGCCCCATGTGAGAAAGAATATAAGGTTCTCAAAATATTGAAAGTAGATGTACTGTAAGATGTCTCTGTTCTTTTTAGGTATCTTCCTGAAGCATGCTAAAACACTAATTTGAAGGGGTTGATGTAATCCTGTATTTATTGCAGCACTGTTTACACAGTCAATGAATGGAAGCAACATAACTGCCAAAAGATAGATGAGTGTATTAATAGAATGTGATACAAAAGATGAGATCTTGCCATTTGACACTACATGGATGGAACTAGAGGAGATCATGTTGAGCTAAGTGAGAAAGAGAAAGATAAATATTGGATTCCACTTCTATGTGGAAAATACAGGCATAAAATAAAGAATAGACTTATACAAACCAATATAAAACCTATAAATCTGATAATAAAATTGAGGCTACATGAGAATGAAGGTGAAGATGGGGAACAAAGGAGCCAGGAAGCTCAACGATGATGGAAGATAATGGTTTCTTGGAGTGAATGTGATGTAGTAACATGTTTGAAGAGGTGTGACCATGTACCTGTAATCATTTACAGTGTTGTAAACCCGGTGTTATCTCAACAAAAAAAAAAAATGCATTTAAAAAAATACTTAAAGTTGGCATAGATATAGAGAAAAAAGTATTTTATGTAAAGAAACAACAAAGAATAAACAGTTACTAGTGTACCCTACAAATTAAGAATACTAGTTGAATATATATATATATTGCAAATAATTTTAGTATAATAATTTTAATAGTTTTCTTTCTACTAAAGATTTTCAAAATTATTAACACATTATTGTAATTTAAGGTTATCCCTCAAAATGACCTTTTTTTAAAAAAATAAATAAGATGGAAATTCATCTATGTGGTATGTTGAACATCTGCTAACAAGCACCTGGTCGTCATTATAAAAACTTCCCTCTTCTCTCCTGAAGCCCAAGGACCATGTCTTAGTTCAGAATAAACATACTCATTTACCACTAGTGATTTTAGAGTCTTTGTTCATGTAGATTCCCCATACATAGGTAATTCAATGCTCCTACTGATTTTTCTGGAGTTAATTTGAGGGCTGAATTAAGCCAAGAAGAACCAGAGTAGAGAGTAATTTCTTCCCTAACTTTGTACTTCAACATTCCTTCTAAATGAACATCATATAAAAGTTCAAACACAAATCATAAAAATCTAGATTGTCAAGTTTATGCCTTCAGTTCATGTATTCCGTCTGTGGAACAGATACTCTGAAAATAAATGTCTGGTTGCCTCTTTAGACCCATTTGGGACCCAGGAAATGATGGTGATGCCAATTTCTAGTGAATCAATTTCTGTGGGTCCTGGTTTTACATGTGCAGATGTTTTAAACCAGAGGTGACATACCATGTCAGAAACAGAGTCACTAATACTCCATGTCCAATCCCACTTCCATTCATCAGTCCTGTACCCACCCAAGTAAACTATGCCTCATGTCACGCATAATTAAGTGATAGTTTCTGGATATTCACCCACTAGAATAAGTAATGAAATTCTTAAGGTACACAGATCCAGATAACTTTGAGGGTGAAGCATGCATATAGAAAGTTCAAATTTGGGGGACAAAATGAAGTTCCCATTAAAACCACACACTAATAGGCATCAAAACTAAAAAGGGAAAGAAACTGCTATTTCAACTGACACTCGATACCTCCACCAGTGTACGCAATTAATTGCAAGACTACTCAAAATAATAAGATTTATTTACAAACAAGTGGAAACCAAGAGTCACTGGAGCCATAAGTGGCCAGTTATCTTACCCCAGTTACTGTCACATCTCAAAAGTCCTAAAACAAAAAGAAACACAATCCCAAGATCTTCTCACCACCCCACGCTTGGAACCAGTTTCAATCACAGAAGCACGAGTCTAAGATGGTATCTTCTCATTCTGTACCTGAAGCCCACAGCGGCCAGAAGCTACAGGCCTGGAAATCCAACACACAGTGACAGCAGAGATACTCACCTGAACTGCCCAGATGCACCCAAGACAGCAGCTCAGGTAAGTAACACTGAGAAGAGCAATAGTAGCCAAAGGGCCAGACACTCCAAGCTCAGTACACACCCAACCCTGGTTTTGCCCTCAGGGCTGCAATGGTAGTTGAGCAAAACTTGAAAACTTCTCTCCTCCAAGATAGCGGCTGGGAGTTCCTTTAGATATCTGCAATCCCAGTTCAAAGGACTAGCACAGTGAGACCTGGAATCTCAGACCCCTTGGAATAACTGAATCCTGGAGACTCTCAATCCCAACCCAAAAGGGCTAAGCCTGTGGGCCTGGCTGGGCTCCTTATAATCCTCTGGGAGTCTCTACCCCTATGCAGCCTATCTTGCCCTCAGGGTCTATCTCCACTACTTTTTTCCCACTCATCTGCATCCTCCTCAAGGGGGCTGCCAACTTTCAGACTCTAGTTATACCATCTGTACAATAAGATAATTTCTCCGTTTTCTCAGAAACAATGATCTTGGAAATAGATAATAGCAAAGACACGAGGGCACAAAAAAAAAAATCACAGATAAAATACAAAAAGTAATATTTCTCTCTGAACAAAGAAAACATTTCCTATAACCATAATCATCTATTTGTTTTAAATCTTGAACAAAAAATGTCTTCAGAGAAGGAAAAATATCATTCTTTTGCAGTTTTATTTAAAAATACATTGTTTTTAAAATAGATTTTTTTCTGTTATCTCAATGTTCTACAACTATAAAAAATATTTTTCCTTATAAGTATAATGAGCATGATATTTGTAACTATATGTCCATTCTGATCAATTTAAAAAATTTAATGTTGATCTTAACATTTGGTCTCATTTGGTTAGATACCACAGAACTATTAGTGTGCATCTCCTGAGTACTGCATGAAAACAAAGGAGTTGTACTTAATTTAAGATTTATGCTCTTTTATATTGGCATTTACTCAAGTAAGAATTTAAAAATTCTTAGCATAAGTCACTATCTGCATTTCTCTGTAATCATATCTTGAAATCTAAGATTTGGCTCAAGTTCAAAAATATCTGAGAAATGCTTATCTTTCCTTCTAGAGACCCTTTCAACAGTCATAACTCATTAAGATGTTTCACTTGTATAGCAGATTCCTGTTGTTACATGCATAGTTATATTTCTGCTTCAAAAAAGTCTATTTTCTTAATCTCTTCAAAAATTGATTTCTACAGAAAATTGCAAATTTAAAGAATTGTTATATATATGCATATTTTTATAACAGAACATTATTAAAGGTAAATACAGCTGGATACATATTGATTATAAAAAATCCATTCTATAATTATAGATAGCTTTTGCATAAAAGTTATGGAAAAATTCCTAGTAAATGTTTCTTTGGCCAATGGAACCATATAAGGAAATTTACAATGAATGCAGCACTTATAGAAGATTCTCTCTAGAAAATATATTTTCTCCTCTTGTTATTTTTTGCAGATAACTCTGTTATAATAATCTCACTTTGTTAAAAATTTAATTGAATAGAATGGGGGATGAAAATGATGAAGTTAAAAATATATTCACAATCCTCACTATGAGATGTGGGGAGCAACATGTTCAAGGGTAGAGTAGATGGAAGACAGAGGGTGTGTGTGGCTTTGGAGTTGCCTGCATACTTACAATCCTGGGCAAGTAACCCATTCTAACTTTAGTTTGTTTACTTGTATAGTGATATTTAAAATATTGTAAATTTTTGCAACATGAAAGGTGCTAATATAGTACTTGGCATATAATGTGAGTTCAATAGGAATAATACAAATAAATAAGTCAATAAGTAATCCTTTGAAGACTGCCAAGGGGGCTGACATTCTTTAGCTGCTAGAACCAATGATGAACCTACCCAATTTGGGATGGTTGCAAAACAATCGGTATAGATGGCAGGATGATTTGATGCAGACAGACATGGAGCCCTCTGAGACCTGGGAAAACATTGAGAAGTGGTCAACCACAAGCAGGTGGTATTCGGTGGCCACTGTCCTCTTAGAGAGCACATCCCCATCAATGGGCAGAAGGAGATGGATCCCCTCAACAGTTGGAATGGGCCCTGTGCAGTGTAGAAGAAACCATGAACAAATATAGTGCCTTGAGGTTGCAGGCACTGTGGGACAGCTATTTCTCACAGCTCTATAAGAGTTCACACTGAGAGAGCAACCCAGGGTCCATGAGCTACAGGATGAGATGTGGGAATTGTGACAACTTTAGAAGTTTCTAGAGGAAGGGATCCAGAGAAACCAACTCACCACTCCAGAGATGCCAGACTCCTCTGGGGAGGAGAAGGAGGCTGACCGGTGGTGATGCATATAGAAGATAAAATAACAATGGCCCATGGTTCTGGGGGTCAGCCTGCTGGCAGATGACAGAATTAATCACCTCTATCCCAGGTACCCAATGGAACTGGCAGACATAGATAAACAGTTCCATCAGAAACCAGGAGAGTCCCTGGTTTCTGTGTTTGTGAAACCTCAGGGTGGACAGAATTATTTGCATGGCACAAGAGATGGAGAGAATGACTTCAGTGACCTCACACCCATCATTGAATAACAGCTGCAAAACAGCCAGTGGTTTGACCAGGTGACTACTCTCTGCTGGACTGGATCATGGATGCTGTGTGAACCATCTGGGCCATTTCTGGAGACGTTCCAGAAACCATGAGTAAATGGCAAAAGTACACTGAGCTGGTGCAGGTACTTCATGAGCCGGGAATGCAGAAGGCTATGTTTAATGTAAATGTTCATGGTCCTGACTAGAAGCATTTCACAGCAGGAAAGAGGAATTTGATGCTGAAAAGTGCCCCTTCCTTCTCATTTGGGTCCCTTCTGGCAGTTCTGGCTCCTTTGTGGAGTGCCGGATAATGACATCACCTCTATGGTAGCCAGCTTGGGTTGAAGTTGAAAGCTGGAGCTCTCAGAAGAAAATAACGGTCATTGTTGATCAATAAGAACTCCAAAAAGGGCAAGCCAGCTTCCGAAAGTCCTAAGTATCCAGATGTAGATGAATCTAGTGGGTGCAGGTGTGGAATATGCTACAATACATGCCCAAGTTAGTCCGTACCTGTTAGAGTTAGGAGACAGTTGTGAGAAGATCAGAGATTTATACCCGCTAGAACAGAGGCTTCTAGAAGAGGAATACTGGGGACTTCAGGCCATGGGCATGTGTCCTGCACCTGGAGGACCACTTGCTGCCAACCCCAGTCCAGGCGGATGTCTTGTTCACTTTTGAATAGGATGAGAGCCAGGGACCTGTTCAGTGGGGGCTGGGGGCTGGGCGCTGAGGGGCTAAGGGGCCATGGAGGCAGGGACTAGAGGCCATATGTGGAGCTTGCTATTAACTGGTCCCCATCCAATGTGCGAAGGGTTTTGGCTTTAGTAGATATAAGAGCAGAGTATACTTTGTTTATGGGAACTCAGAGAAATTACAGGATTCTGCTAGTAACGTTGATGAGTATGGAGGCCGTAGCTGCTAGCTATGATGTGGTCTTCTGACAAAAAGTTGGCTTGTATACAGCCAGATGGGAGAGATCTCCCATTGTTGGTGCCAATAGCTTCTTTATGCTTTATGTTTTTGCCGTAGGGTTGGTGTGTGCCAATACCTCAATGGACTGGGTTTGGTTTTACATTGTCCTATTCTGTTTACTTTTTCAGTTGCTTTCTGTTTACTTTTCCAGGTCATGACTACAGTGTTCCACATTTGCCCAGGGAAACGTGGAGGAAGATGCAGATTATGGATGAAAAGGAAAAATCCCTGAGGTGGTAGGGTAAATGAATTATCAGGAGGTTAGGGTTTTTTGGTTTTTTTTTTGTTTTCATTCTTTAAATTTCTTACAACATTGGTACCTGGTTGTTGGTATCCCTGGGACTGCCTCCCCCTCCCTCCGACACTCCCTCTGTTCACTCAGATTCCCCTCTCCTTTGCTGTTTATGTTAAGCCCATTGGTCTCTTCCTTTTCTGTGGCAGTGTCCTTTTCCTGGGTGAGAGATTGTGTTCCTGGGACAGGGCAAACCCTGCTGATAGGTTTTCAGTCTTAATTTTGTGTTGGGCAGCCGGTCCGTGCTCGTTTGAGGTCTATCGATGCCTTCTCATTGTTCGCTGTCTTCTTCACTTCATTCTCTGTGCCATTTTACCGCTTCTTCACCTGACAGGTCTGGCCTCTGGCTTAGTGGGCCTTGCCCTTAGACATTGTTGGTAAAGAAGTTTCTCGATGGGGACAGGCATCTGCAGATCATCTCCTCTCCCTCAGTTTGGAGCTTTGCTGTGAGGCTGATGCCCTGACTGTGCCCTTCTTCTCCTATGGGAGGGGGAGAGGCACCTTGCTCTCTGAGATGGCATATCAGAAATGGGATTTTGGTTCATCCACTCCTGGTGAGCCTGAAGATGTGATTCTGTGATAGGTTGTCACCATAGTTGTTTTTGCAGTCCTGTATGCGTTGACTCTCTTGATGTTCCTTCTCTTGCATCGTGCCCAGATATGTGGACAGGATCCCTATCTGTCCCTCACCCAGTCTGTGTCAGTGTTTGTATTATTTATGCTCTTCTTATTCCTCTTGAGGACTAACCAGAGTGAGAATGAAACAGAGGGGGTGTCCTGAAACCCCTCACCCCCCAACCTCCCAGCCCATGAACTGAACTGGCTCCTTCCAACTGGAGGGCAAGCCTAGATGGCAGCCCCTACCCTCCCTGGGATGAGAGCCTGGGTGGTGGCACTGGTCCCCAAGCCTACAGACCACTGCAATGTCCATTGCTGGGAAGAGGGGCACCTGATGGTGCTGGTCCTTGGGCTCACTGGCCAGTGACCCATTGGTGGGCCGGGAATTATCAGGGTTTTTTATATTCCTCTACCATTAGTCTTATGACTAACACCTGTGGTGGTGTGCCCTTCCCATGACTGTACACACATGACCTAGTGGGGCCACACTACCTGGGCCTAGAAGGGAGCAAGTAAAAGGCCAGTGTCACCCTTAGAAAATACATGGAGAAGGAGGGAGAAATCAGAAGAATGAGAACTAGAGAGACTGAGACTGACTCAAGTGCCTGTTTCTTTGCAATTGTTTTTCCCCTGTTCTCTATTAAAATTCTATAAAGATAATGCCAAGGGCTTTGACTTTCTTTAGCTACCAGAACAGATGATGAACCTACCCAGATTAGGATGGTTGCAAAACACTATGCAAATTATAAATAACAACCAGGTAAAACAGAGACCCAAATAGAATTTGACTACCTTAGGCAAATTGCAAAGTCTTATTTCCTGCTCAGTTCTATGACTCTACATTGTCATTCTGTGCTAAGAATCCAATGCAATGAGAAATGCTTCTATTTTTCAAAATGATGCAGAGAAAAAAGCAAAAAGATTGATCATCTTTTGAGATCTCTTTGTTTAAACTATTGATTTCCACCCATACCTTAAAAAGTTACTGATACAGTTGATAAATCCAAAGACTATTTAGAATTCTGTTTGAACAATAAACTATAGAATTTTTCAAAGAACAAATGAAATAGCCTGGATAGAAATTTCCAAGTAAAAAATTATGTAAGTGTAGTTATTTAATTTAAAATAAGATTTGGGATTTTAATATACACTAAACTTATTTAGAAGTTAACTATTTTACAAGAAAAATAAACTGTCTTTTTTTATTTTAAAGCAGGCTCTGGACCTCCAGGCCTGACCCCTGTGCAGGTGAGAAGGGTATGGGGGTCAGGCAGGAGCTTGGCCCCGCCACCAGCAAGCAACTGTGCATTGCTGCAGTCTGCCAGCTAGGGGACCAGTTCTCTCTTCGGTCTTTTCTTCTTTACCCTAGGAATTTATTTCAACAATCAGACATCAGAGCATTCAGTCCCAGAAGCAATTTTAATTCAATCATTGATAAAATTGCAAACTATTATAATCAAACCATTTAACTCTAACTAAGCAGATTTTCTATTCTGTATATGGCCAGGAGAGCACAGTAAAGCAATCTCAAAAGTATTAGTGTGTCAGGAAGTTGAAAACACTCCAAACTCAACATTCTGGAATTTATGAAGTCATGTATCTAAGATTTCAGCAGATACCAAAAACAGGGATAATATTTTGGGAGTGATTTTGATAGATAGAAAACTTTAAATATAAAATTATTAACAGTTTTACAATTCAGTCCAAAGCTTGGATGCTATTTATATTTTGTTCATTAATGAAATTTTGGTCTTCATGAATTCTAACTCCAAGGAACTTCAAACATACTTGAAAATTTGATACACTTTCATATATACCTAATATCAGTAAAATAACATATAAGTTCAAAGTATAAATGCAAAGGCTATTTGTGAAATACCAACAGTTCTTTTGTAACATTAACCAGAAATCACAAAATATGGTGCCATAGAGCATAATACTTGTCCACCCATTGTAAAGACTAGAGTGTTTAGAAATGCATAAATTGAATCCAGACAGCAAGCTCTTGAAACACTATTTACAATAGCAACTTGAATATGTTGACATTAAATAGCAGCACTTTATTACTCCCTAGCAGTTGAGGATTTAAAATGTTGATTTCCTCATTCACAGTGTCCCTGGCATTCCTAGTTCAGTTCTGGAAAAGTTGCCAGGTTGAAGTAAAATTGTAGGACAGTTGAGAAGTATAACAATCTTTGTTAACTGGATAGGTCAGTTATTGATTTTAATCAACACTGGATGTATAGTTTTGAATTAACACATTAGAATCTATTATTTTCCTTCAAAGGCCACCTAAGTACAGTTTTAAATTGCTGTCTTACTATACAGCTAATGCAAGAAAAATAATAACCTTTGGGATCTTGAGTTCAATATCCCAGCCTGGGGTAAACCCCTTAAACTATCAAACCAAATTACGATAAAATGCAATTTTTTACAAAACATGAAGTTACTTCAACAAAATCACCATAAAGTGATTTTTTAAAAATGCAACTAAAATCCCTGAACTTAAAAAAAAGTGGAGGACCATAAAATAATGTTCTGCTTCACATTTTAAAAACATCACTTGGGAAATTTCTGGAAGAAATCACAAACCCTGATTACAACAGAATTTTTCTGTAGTATTGACTGTATTTTCTATTTTAAAATACATCTGAAGAGTCTTTGAAACATCTTAAAAATCTGCTATACCTGTGTTTCTCTTAGAAATTAACATTTGATTTCCATATGGTTATTAATATAGAGAAAAAGTTAGAGAAGTAGAACTTAGGTTAGAGTGAGTGAAATAAATGAAATAAGTTACATAACAATCATTAGTCACACACAGAAAAAGACAGTAGTAAAAATAAAATTAAAGTCACGAGTAAGATTATCTTGTTTCTTATCTCTGTAAAGTTCAATTATATTGCTTACTTGTGCTGTTTCTCTCTGGAATATCTAGAGTCTTCTATGTCCTCCTACTTCACAGCACCTTGGGTTTATATGCATGCCAATCACAAGCCAATGAGAAGAGAAGAGACTTACTTCCACCCAAGTTTCTTCCCTTATTTCTTATTAAAAAAAAAAAAAAAAAAAAAAACAAAAAAACACATGCCTGACATACAGTTCAAGACTGTAAGAACTGGCTAGTCTTTGAATTTTATAGGATCTCTGTATAAGTAACCTGATATATTTGCATACAGTGAGTAAAGTTAATTATGGATGTTCATGGTGTGCCTGTTGTTTATCTGTTCATCTGTTTTTAAGTCTCACCACAGAGGCACTTGTGGAATGTGTTCCTCTTTACAGATACTCACTTGTCGCTAGGTGTGTGTTTTTCTATTTCAGTATCTAAGAACATAGTAGATTTTATTTATTTTCATTTCCCCCTAGGAGTATGTGAACTCTGTGAAGGCGGCATTTCATCTCTCAATTGGTATTAGGTGCCTAAACTTAAAGGGTAGGGGGGGAAGGGGAGGTGGAGAGAGGGGAAGAAAGGGGAAAGATGAAAGGTGAGGGGAAAGGAACAAGGAAATAAAATTCTTTACTGCTTCACGTATGACTATATCACAATTTTGCAGGAAGTGACAAACCCTGATTAGAACAGGATTGTTTTCTTCTGTTTGATTGTATTTTCTATGGTAAGCTGAACCTGACTTATTTCACTAATGAGAGCTTAGTCAGGTGCATGAAAAAGTGCCTAATGCATTGAGATCTCTGAGTTTTAGTGTGGTTAATACTGTTAGCAATTCCTCTGAAGAGAAGATCATTTCCCTTCAAAAGTGTCTGCTGAAGTAGTCTTATCCTCTCTGTGGTTAGGCTTTGAGAGGATGCCAGGCACTTTGTAGGAACCAAAATATATTTGATGAGTGAATGATCCCAATTTAGATTTCCTCACAATTCACACTTTTATATGGACTCTAAATTTTCATTGCTGTTAGGTTATCCATTTATATTCATTTGTCAGAAAGACTTTTGTTTAAAGTAAACTCTGGAGTGAAAGACTAATACATTTTGATAATTCTTATACAGATCAAGAACAAATACCTAAAATGTCTGGAAATTTGTTTTTTACTCCATTCAAGAATAAATCTCACCTATAATATTACGACAGTTCAATGAAAAGAGTCAACAACATATGTATTTGTGCATTATTCTACCTCTGTATCACCCACAATACATTTTAATGATAATGTGAGATGCATTTTCAGAAAAATATCTTCTAAGTGTGAAAAAAGTGCTTATATTCATTTATTGTAAACATGAGAAATGACATTAGGTATAAAAATAGTCTATAACTAAGAGGAAACAAATATGGTTTCTTACCCTTCAAAAAGATAGCTGTGGGCCAAAACCATGTATAAAAGAAATAGGAGCTTATAATAACAGTATGGTTTTAATTTACTAGAAAAATCTTTTTGTCCTCACCTCAATAATTTTAACATCTATTTTATAAAGAAAAACAATATAGGGAAATTAGATAAACTCCCTGAGAATTTTCCATAGGACAAACTAAGATTAAAATCTATACTTCTAATGATACATTTAAAATTCCCTACATGGCACTTAGTACAAATTTTAAAGTTAAATGTGCAAGCAATTGCAGCTTTCTCATCTTCTGCAACAATTTTCTGCTATACATGTTCAACTTGGCTGGAGAAAAACAAAGTAAAAATCATAGGTTGGGGGAGAGTAGCCATTTGAGCTGTGTTCATGGATTGACACAACTGGCCCAGGACATATCTCCATGTACCTGATTGCCATACCTCAGCTCTCTGCTGCTTCTGCTAGATCCTCCCCCTGTGCCCCATCTGCCACTCTTTTTCCTAAATGTTACAGTTTAGTCACTTATGATCCTGTTTTAAGTTCCCATCTGCCCACCAGCCATCTTTCTTTGCTGAGATCTGTGCACTTCGCTGGCAACAAAAGAAGGTTCCTGGGGTATCCTGTTCTCGGAAACTACAGCTTTCCCTTCCTCTCCTCTCCTCTTCCTCTGGGGACACCTGTCCCCAGCCCAGGTGGGGATGCTACCAAATTTCCTACTCTATCAACACCCCTGAGCCTGTGAACATGTTATTAACTTCTTTTTGCTTTAATTACTTCATCTGTAGGTAAGAATTGATTCTTCAATAAGTATTTATTGAGAACTTTATCTTTGCCAGGTATTGTTTTGGATCATAGCAGGTAAAGTAGTAAATAAAACCCCTTGTTCTCACATAGCATTTTTTTTTTTTTTTTGAGACTAGGTCTCGCTATTTTTGCCCGAGGAACCGCAGGCTCGCGTTGCCCGGGGTGCCACAGACTCAAGCAATATCCCCAGTCCCAGCTACCTGGGATTACAGGCACGCACCACCACGTCCAGCTATTTTTTTGGAACTAGGTCTTGCTACAGGCCCCAGGTGGGACTCGAACCACTATCCCTAGCCCCAGCCACTTCATGGGCTGAAGCTTACAGGAATGAGCCACCATGCCCGGCCTCTCACATAGCATTCTAATGATGTTAGTAATAACTCCTTTATATCGTTTTAAAATTTTTTTTTGTTTACTTTACACTAGAACATACCGCTTCTCGGCCTTTTGGCTAAGATCAAGTGTACTTTACACTATAAGTTTCAGATGTGCAACATTCTGAGCTAATAACTATATATATATGTATGTATATACGTATATATACATATATATGATAGGGTGTGGCCCCCACCCCCACTGTCTCCTGTTTAAGATTGCAGGTTTCAAGGACAGGTAATGTTAAAATGGGAGAATGACCTTAGCTGGAATTTCCCTTCAGGGGGATGCAGGGGGAAGAAAGAAGTATAACAGATTTCCTGGAAGGCAGGAAATCAGGGTATATAAAGGGTGTGCAAACAAAGAGAAGGATTGGTTTGGATTCGATTTAATTCGATTGGGATTCCAATATGGAGAGAGGATAGAGAGGAGAGATGGGAATTAGCCATCTTGTAAAGATGTGAGCCATGTGAGCTTGGCCATGTGGCCACCGAGGGCCTGCAACCCTCGGCTGGCCCAGGCTGGCAGC
>PVHY01000644.1:0-18117 GCA_004024945.1 Uropsilus gracilis | reverse complement strand
AACAGCGTGGAAGACAACGAGGAGCATTTAAAGGAACAAGTCTTCAAGCGTCTGGAGATGGACTCTGACTGGACATTGGTGAGACGATTAGGACTGAGAGACTGAGGATATTTGGGGCAATCTGGGAAAGGACTTTGGACAATGCTGGGAAAGGTTTTGGACAACGTTGAAGTATTCTGAGTCTTACATATTTTTTTTGTAATTATTAGGATAATTAGAAATCACTTTGTTAGAAATAAATTAGTCTGCACTGCACTGAGAGTCTTACATTGGCTTGGTATTTTGGTTGAGAAGGCTGGGGATGGTGGTAAGAACCCACGAGTGGAAAGTTTAAACTGTGTTTTAAAGTTTTTCTTTCCTGCAGTTTTTGGAGCTGAAAGCAGAGAGCAGTTGGCTGGCTTTTGCATATCAATGGTAAAGGTGATCAGTGAAAATGCTAATGAAGAGTGTGTAGCCTGCTTTGTAGAGAAAAGCAGGCAGATAGGGGTAAACAGTTAAGTAAAGTCAGAAAGTCTCTTTTTACCCTCTTTCATATATATATATATATACACACACACACACAAACACACACACACACACACTATATCAAGTTCATCACTAAAACTTCAATTCTATACTTATCCAGACAGTTGACCCTTTTTACCTGGTTTGCTCTTCCCTTTTGGTAACCATTAGTTTGGTCCTATAATCTGAAAGTTTGCTTTTATTTTATTTAGCTTATTAAGTGATTTTTTTTCTTTCTTTGAAAGATAGTAACTAATTTTATTTTCATAGAGTCAATGATAACTAGAATCTGGCAAACTGAATTGTTATCGCTAAGACTTTTTTTTTTTTTTGAGATAAGTGAAGTCACACTTTTTTCCTTCATCTGACTTTTTTCACTAATGGGTACAGAGACAGCTATCTTTAATTCATACCAATCTTGAGTGTTAGTTGCTGTTAGTATTGTTAACAATTTGTTAGAAGGGAAGGTTATTTCCCTTCAAGAGTGCTTGTTGCATTCTTGCCTTTGCAGTTATGCTTTGGAACTAAAAGCCAAAAAGAGAAACAGTTATCAATCAACTTTAATTTTTTACCTCCTTCGTCTTCTTCTGAGGAAATGAGCACAGAGCCAAATATCTGTTGGGATGGGAGAGCGGGAAAATACTGGTTGAAAATTCCTAGTGGACCATCTCAACATCCTCTCCTGGCCCGTGCAGAAATTTCTTCATGCAACATGGCCTGAACTAATACCCTGCACATCCAGGCTGAATAGTTTGAGAAATAATACTGAATAAGCTTGACAATTTGTATGATAATGTCCATGCAACCATTTCAACTTCTGTATAACTGAACAGAACTTCACCTGACTCCCAAATTAGAACACTCTTCTGCTAGTAGTATTTAATTAAGTTTAATTAATCAAGTTTCTAACTAAAATCCAACATTAACTTAAGAGTCCGTTTTGTCCTTGTTTTCCTTATTTTCCAACCTATATAATAATGTGGTTGTACAGGTACTGGTGAACAACTTCAGCCTAGAGTCCTGTCTGCTTTTTTTTTTTTTTTTTTTTTTTGAGACTAGGTCTTGCTATTTTTGCCCATGGAACCGTAGGCTCATGTTGCCCGGGATACCACAGACTCAAACAATCCCCAGCCTCAGCTTCCCAGGTAGCTGGGATTACAGGCGTGCGCCACCACACCCAGCTATTTTTTTGGAACTAGGTCTCGCTATGTGCCCCAGGCAGGACTGGAACCGCGATCCCTAGCCCCAGCCGCTTCATAGGCTGAAGCTTACATGCAAGAGCCACCGTGCCTAGCTCCTGACTACTCTTGGGGAGACTGAAATTGCAATCTTAGTACCAGCATTTCCCAGTTCTGGAACTTTTGGCAGATCCTTGTCTATAAAGTTATGATACAATTCATTATGATATTTCAAATGGGAGAGGATTAAAGGAGATAATATATTTGAATCACTCTGCATTGGTTGACAAGTAGTTACTACTTAGTATGTACCAGTGATTCTTAAATATCTCTTTCATAATGGAAGAGTCATATGTTTAAAATAGTCCATTTGTTAGTTCCTCTTTATTTATTTTGGTAAGGAGGAAGTTTCCAAACCAAACCCATTTCTAGTTGTTCTGTTGATGGTGCAAAAGGAAGTTTCCAGGAGAAAACCACAGAGCTGTCTTTACTGAGCTGCTGGAATATATTTGTTGAATTTCTTTAATCAAATGATTTCTTTTCCATAGTCAGTGATTTGAGGAACAGAATACATATAAAACAAAAGTATTAAAACCTCAGACCAAGAAGGCAGGAGATGAGAAATAGTTTCTCTTTTTGTTTCTAATCTATTTGGGTAATTGAAATATACTTGAAAATCTTTATGTCTGTTTTCCCAGATTTCAATAATGGTAACATTATTTTTTCACCTGACTGGATATTCTGAAAATAAATATAGTAATTATTTCCAAGACTGTCAGTAAATTTATTCTGCCTAACCTTTTGATGAAAGAGGATTCCCAGATGTTAATAAATAATAAAATAGCTATTATTTGTTAGCTGCTTCCTGTAGACCAGGCATTGACATGTATTATCTCACTTAATGCCTATAAAATAATAACACAGATGGTATGCATATCCTTAAGTGTGGGTATATAACTAAACAGGGCATGTTACAAAAGCATTTTTAGGATGAAAATTCCTCAGAATTTTAGCACTAAAACTAAATCTTCAGTAGATATCATGCATACTCTGATCAAGAATCAGTACTGTGCCATCTGTATTATTACAACATCTACTGTAGAAAGAATGACTGTACATTAAATCCCACCTCCGAAAAAAACATCTTCAAATTATATCTTCAGTTTTTTCCATTTTCACTTCTCCACCTGTGTTCTTTGTGTATTACCATCTTCAAGGTCACTACACAATCTTCCATTGAATTTATTCTACTTCCAAGGATTTCTTTAGAATTTTTTTTTTTTTTAATTTCTGTTGGGTTGTTTTTACCCACAGTATCTGTTACTTTTTTTTTTTTTTTTTTTTTTTTTTTTTTTTTTTTTTTTTTTTTTTTGTGGAACTTCAGATACTGTAATCTGTTTCTAAATTGTATTTTGGGGTCATTCGTTTGTTTTTTGGATTTGTTGTTTTTTTTCTGAGGAGTTTTTTGATTTCTCTTTTATCACTTTGAAACAGGGTGCTAGCAAGCATTAAAACTGGGTGCCAAACACAAGGTAGGCACCCTAAAACTAAACACAGGAGACAAATACAAATACAGAAGGGCTGTATAACCAGATTAAGGGACCATGCCCGTAGAGGTCATTGGATCTTCCACCCACAAGCACAAATGCAAGAGAGTTTAGGATTTAACAAACATGAGATTCATTACACAGGAAACAAAGAAATTAATGTAGCCTCAAGGGCTACATTACCTCACCCAGTCAGTGCCCACCAGTCAAGTCCAGTGCTGATACCTATCACCAGGAGTGCTGAGGACAACAGCTATGCTCATGAGTGGTTGCCAAGAGTGTACCATCAACAAACAGCTAGAGGCCAAGTCCAGGGCCTTTGGTGCTCCTGTCGGTCAATGTCAGAGACAGGAGGCCCTGTCTCTGCAAAGGTCTCAGCTTCTCTTCCTCAGTGGTTGTTAGCTATTGTTCCCCCTTCCTTCTCCAGAGAATGGAGGAATGGAATGGAATGGAAGCCTTCTCTACTCCCTCAAGCCTGGAAAAATTCTCACATGAAAGCTTTCCGAGGTTCTCTTCCTTTTCTGGGTCCTACATGTCAGTCCATATTCTCTGGTTCTTCTCCCCCTGCAAGTTCCTTTCTCTCCTGCAAGTTCCTCCTCTGGGTCCCAGGTATTCAAATTCTCAGATTCTTCCCTGCAAGTTTCTGTCTCTTACAAGTCTCTTCTACCTGTTCTTTTTCACATGGAGACCCTGGCTTAAATCCACTGAAGGGTACCCAGGCTAGAGTTTGATCCAATTAACAACTGGGATCACACCCTGTAGAGTCCTTGATTGGACATTAAGACCATCACAACTGTTGTCTGGTAACAATCTTATTTTGCTTTCCTGTGTTTCCTTTTAACTCACTGATTTTCTTTGTTTAGCAATATCAAACACTATCCACTATAAAGGTAACATAGTACATATTTGTGATTGGGTTCTTCACAGTTGTGCTCTCCTTAGGATGTCACATTTCTTGAAGTTGCAAGGTGCCTTTTGTTATATTTTTTGTTATGTCCATTTTGCTGCTTAGAGTTCCTTATTTTTTTTTAATTTTTTAAATTGATTGCTTATATGTATATATATATATATTGCATCATTGTCTACCTTGATGTTCTCCCCCACCTTATCACCCATGAGCCATCAACTTAATCTCTTGTGCCCATCACTCCCCCCCCCCATTTTACTCACTTCCCTCTCTTGCTCTATGCTTTTGTTCTGCTAACAGTTTTAAATGTTCTTTGTCCTTTTATTTGTTTGTTTTCCTTATATCCCACATATAGGTGAGATCATCCAGTATTTCTTTTACCTTTCTGGTTTATTTCTGCTAATATGATTTCTTCTAAGTCCACCTATGTTATCACAGTGCATCAAACTTGTCTTTTTTGATTGCAGAATAAATTAATCAATGTTTGCAGATGACGTGATAATATATATAGAAAATCCTGAAAACTCCAAGGAAAAACTAATGAAAATAATAAATCAGTTGAGGAAGATAGCCAGTTACAAAATCAGCACACAAAAATCAGTCACCTTCTTATATGCAAAAAAATCAGTCTGAAGAAGAAATTAAGAAAACCACTCCATTTACAATTGTACCAACAAAAATTAAATACCTGGGAATAAACTTATCAAAAGACATGAAACAACCCGAATGTTCCAAAACAGATGAATGGATCAGAAAGTTGTGGTATACACACACCATGGAATATTATTCATCAACAAAAAGACAAATTTGATGCATTTGTGATTTCCTTAATTTTTTAAGTATAGAATAAGTTGAAGAGTTGAATTCCTCCTATATTTCCAACAGGTGGACATGTAGTTTATCTGCTTTTCACCTTTTATCTTTTACTGGCTTCAGTAGGTACTGAAAACTGTCTTTGCATTTGCTAAGTCAAAGAGAGAGAGAGGAGCTTAGAGATGTGGTGTATAATTGTTGGGGAGGGGTAGGGGGACCTGCATTATGTTTATAATACCATCCATAACCCCTCTTTTGGGGTTCTAGCCCCAGGACTCTGCAATCGACTCACTCCAATGTAATTCATGAAGTCATTCTAGCCTTGAGTGGTAGTGTATATGGAGTAAAGTCTAGAGCACAATCTCTGATCTCCTTACCAGAGATCCTGCCTCTGTGGAGCTCCCTGATCCTCTTCTAATTTTTGCCCTTAGTTAGCAGGGGTGTGACTACACACCATTTTTCTCCTTTCAGAGATCCTGGGTGATATGGCAGCTCATTAATGTATTCCTAGCACCAGACCATAGCCTTCAAATTACAGCCTGTCCACCTACCTCCTATGCGGTGAAGCCTGATTCACTGGTCTGTTTGCTCTGACATGGTCTATATTAAATCCAAAGTACAAGCGATGTTCAAGTTTCACCGCCAGGCATAAGGCTGTGGGTATTGTGGGCCTTTGATTAACTTTTAGATAATACTCTCATGAGTAAAATATGATACGACTGTCCTGGCCCTATTTTTGTTACTTGGAGTTTATATATATATATTAATGTGAAGAAGTGTATTTTTACCACTAAATGTAGAAAAAGAAGATTTTGGAGAATAAAAATGTCAGAAAATT
Organism: Uropsilus gracilis; assembly: GCA_004024945.1. Taxonomy (NCBI): domain Eukaryota; kingdom Metazoa; phylum Chordata; class Mammalia; order Eulipotyphla; family Talpidae; genus Uropsilus; species Uropsilus gracilis. Next base: position 12,330 of record PVHY01000644.1, on the reverse strand, counting down.
TCAGACTCTACAAGTAACTAGAAATAAAAACACTGATAGTTGTGCTTGTCGTGAACTTGGTATTCATTCAGTATTTTAATTTGTAAAAATCTTAAAGCTAGAAAGCAGAGAATTCAATATTTGAACTAGTTAGTATGATTTAAGTGTCTTTGCTATTAATCACCGCTTTAGACTGTCTTATTAATATCACCTGAATTATCTATATGCTTTACAGATATAGAAATATTTATGTATGTTACATAGCAATAGATTTCTTTCAATATATATTTCAATATATAGCAATAGATCTCTTCCATTGTCTGATGCTCATTCTTAGAATTATTAAACTTTCCTTAGTCAAATAAATTTCTCATTAAAAGTCTTCTCCCTAAGCAGATTTTCTATTTCATTCTAGAAATTGATTTTATATGTCTTCATAGCAGATATGTAGAATTAGAATTTCTGGTAAAATTCTTTCAGGTTGGCCTGCAATTCAAAGAGAAAATTGTTTATAACAAGGGAAATCATGGTTTTGCTGACATGACTAACTTCTACTGTCCTGTGCCTATGAAGAAATCATTTCAGTCAAAGAAGAATTATAGCATCAATCAAGGAGAACAAACACATGTCATTCGCAGCAACCTGGATGGAACTAGAAAGACTTATATTAGCAGAAATAAGTCAAAAAGAAAAAGAGAAGTACAGGGTGGTCTCACTTATATGATGGATATAGGGAAAAACAAAGAAACAAATATGAAAGAATGAAAACAACCAATGGGACTGAACCATGGAGTGAGAGAGGAGGAGGGGGAAGAAGGCAGAGGAGGTGAAGAGCATAAAAGATCAGGATGGTTAACAAGTGTTAGTGAAGTGGGAAAGCCCCGGGGTACACAATAATGGAATAATGTAATATAAATATAAATATACATATATATGCAAATTTTTAAAAAATTTAAATTAAAATTTAAAAAAAGGACAGGATTATTAGCAAATGGAGAAAAAAAAAGAGAGCCATCTGCATAGTGCCAGGCAGGCAGGAGAGCTGCTTCTCCCCAGAATAGAAATTGTACTGATTCCTTTTTTTTTAAAATTAATTAATTTATTTATATATGTGTTTCACATCTTTGTATTCCCTGGGGACCACCCACCACCTTCCCTCCCTGACCATTCCCTCCTATACCCACCCCTCCTAACCCCCCACATATTCATCCCTTTTATGGAATTTTCATGTACATGTCTATGGCCTAAATTGTCAACCGGAATAAACTTTATAATAATAATTTAAAAAAGAAGAATTATAAATGATGATGACAGAAATTAGATAAAATTGGAATCCTTATAGCTCGATTATATAAGAATATAAAAATATATGCAGTTTATATAAATGAAGCAATTTTTATTTATTATAAAGTGTCAAAAATCCACACAACAGCAGTTATGCTAAGAATATTTTTCTTGCTTCCAAGAGTCATGTTTTCAATATAAGTACTTTGGATTTTCATGAGCCTGAGACAATTGGAGAGACAATATCAGTTGTTTCCAAAATGCTGGCATTTAGCCCATGAAGACTGGTAATTATGTTTTCTGGAAGTACGCACATTTTGTTGCTGTAGAGACTTTAAACAGCTCATGGGGATTGGTGGAGTTCAATTACTATGAGCCACCTTAGTCTAGGGCAAAGATCCAACATTATCACTAGATCTATGCCTTGGAGGAATTTATATAATTGTTAAAATCTGTCATGTGTGAACACTAAGTGAAAAGTCAATGTCATTTTGAAAACAATTGGATGTTTCCTAAAAAAAATGATACTGTCTTTATGACCTGTGTAACCAATGACAGTAACAATGATGCTGTAATCCTAAACCTTTCTTTAATTGCTTACTAAGGTGGTTTTGACCACTTAGCTATTCAAAATCCACTTGATTTTCTATCAATGTTCTGTTTTCCCTTAAAGAGAGCAGTCTTCCTCAATCAAATATTTCTGTGCAGTGAAGAAATGAAAAGTATACATGAATTATTAATTAACCTGAGATGATCACTCATCTAGTATCTACATAACCATCATGAATGTTTTTCTCATTAGTACCATTATTATATTCATCAGGACCTGTTCATCTTCTTTTTTAACTTATTGATTATACATATTTTATTATTATATCATTGTATAACTTGTATAGTTCTCCCACCACCATATCACCTTGATTCCTTATAGTCATCCCTCCTTCTCACCTCCATTCCTTTATGCTTCAGTCCTATTATCAGCTTGTTTTATTTTTTTCTTAAGACCTGTTCATTTATTTTTAAATTATTTACAAATGTTCATTTTATATTATTTATTTTTCATAATTTTTGAAGGAACATTGATTTACAACACTGTACATGATTTACTATAGGTTCACATCTCTCCACAGTTACCCCCAAGACACTCACAGTCCTCAATCATAGTTCATTTCCCTGTTCTCCCCTTGACTCCATCCTTCTACTCCCACTCTGGTAGCCTCAGTTTTACTGCCAGGTTTCTAGGGTTTGTTTTTGGCTTATTATTGTTTGAGTCTTTGCTTCTCTATATTCCACATGTGAGTGAAACCATCTGTTATTTATTTTCTCCTTCTGGTTTGTTTTGCTTAGAATAATCTCCAGTTTTATCTATGTTACCACAAATTCAAGAATTCATCTTTATTTTTGTAACTGATTAATATTCATACTAATTATATACATGTACATACATAAAATACAAATGTATATGCATACATATAAGTATATTTATATAAATATGTGCTTCCTGATGTATGCTAAGAATATTTGAAAACATTATATAAGAAAGTTTTCAAATTTCCATTACTAAAATAAACGATGCTTTATTACCTTATTTAGGTCCCCTGCGGGACTGAATCAACTGACTCTGGCTCCCACATTTTTTTATGCCAACCACCATCCCTTATATGAAAATGCTTTAATAGAGTTGCAAGTCATCCTTTTCTCATGAATATTTATCCTTTTATTCATTATGGTATTTGTTTATATGACCCAATTCTAGGAATTCATGCAACATTCTAAACAACTGGTAAGAAATTCATGATTTTATTTGGAAAATGTACTTACTACTACATTTTAACAAATTTAAATTGTAATCGTTTTTTGTTCATGAAGTATTGAGTGACTAACCCACTATAATTTCTAAAAAAACCAGACTAATGAACAGATCTTATATTAATTGACATTTACTAATTACACATACTTTGTTAAGCCCAATTTGAAAAGACATATAAATAAAATCTGCAAATAAATAAAATCCATGAAATTATATATTATATTGACTTGAACTTTATGTTAACATGCTATTATATTTTTGTAAATGTTCAGAAACAAACCTTTATCTTTCTTTGAATGTAATGAGACTCTTACATAAACTTAAAGTTTTCACTGTTTCCTGTTTTAAAATAGCAAATTCAAGATAAGCATACTCTGAACTACTGCAAAGTCTTCAGTTATACATTTCCAGCAAAACAGTATTTTCATACATATTAGCTACCAAAGCTGTTTCTGTTCAAGGTTCACTTTTTTCAGATTTAGCAGGTGAAAAGTATTATATTCATTTTCAAAAGTCAAAGGCATCTTTCTCTTTTATGAAAGTCAAAGTCACTTTTAATACCTTTTGAATTTCTAAAGATAAACTTTAAACTCACATCAATGAACATTTAGCTTTGGTTCTCTATCTTTCCTAGTTTGTAAACTAAAAAAAAAGGCAAAATTTCTGAAATTTATGAAAGTCAAAGTCACTTTTAATACCTTTTGAATTTCTAAAGATAAACTTTAAACTCACATCAATGAACATTTAGCTTTAGTTCTCTATTTTTCCTAGTTTGTAAACAAAAAAAAATAGCATTTTTGTTTCTTTGTCATTTTTAATCTAATTTCTTCTAATGTACTTTGAGTATCTTTTAACTTGGGTTTTCATCTTTTTTATTGATTTGCAAGAATCTCTTTATATGTGTTATACATATACTACAGAATTATCCTTTGTCCTTTTCCATCTTTGTCATGAACTTTATAGCAGATAGATTTGCATTTTCCCACCATTTGACTTAATACCTCATTATGTGACTTCCTATACCCATGCTAACCTTTCTATCAGCTAAATCTACATATATGCCAAAACACTTCATGGGACTTCAAGAAAAGGGGGGGTTGTCACATAACAGGGAGAGGGTGACTCATATAGTAAAGACCAGATAAGTAGATGTTCTCTAATTATATGTTTGCCATATATAGGTTTCTCTAGTAGGTTATTTCTTGAGAAAATCCTAAACTGGGCAATTTTCATTTCCTAGGAATTTAAGAGAATGGAAAAAAGTTTCTCTTAGATCTCCAGAATCTCATGGCTATGACTTTGAAAGTCATAGCCAAAGTGACATGACTTAGAAAGATCTATCTGGACATCTTGGAGGCCTGTTCTGGGCAACTTGATGAGACTTATCCTTCACCATTTGACATATCAAAAAAAAAAATTTAGGATTATTTTTTCAGCAGAATCATTAGGACAAGTTTTTTTTTGTTTGTTTTTTGTTTTTTGTTTTTTCAGAGTAGCACCAGTGTTTAGCCACAGCAAAACTAATGAGGAACTCTCAAGTTCTTTATGGGCCACAGACAGGAACAAAAAAGCAAAGTCTAGAAAACTGGAGCTGTATTTCTCTTACACCTAAGTGAGATGCATTTTGGATACATCTACTAACAATTACAGGATAATTAAAGAAGACTAAAAACTATCAATCAGGTAGTGAAACCTGCTAAATTTTAATAATGAATACTAACATGATCTCATCTATACAGTTCTGCTGTGGGGGGAAGGATTATTCTTTCATTATAGAAATATTTCTTGGGTATTCTGTGTGCCTAGCACTATTCCAGAAATTAGTGGCGTATGGGTGTATATATCCCCAAGATCCCTTCCCTCAAGAGTTACACACCTACAGAGACCTTGTGAATTGGAAATTCCCTGGAAACCATTTTGTTGACCTTCTTGAGCTCCGTAGTTTCCTTACAGGTCATGTCATGTCATTTGTAGTCTCGATTCTTATGAACCTACTACCCTTGTAAACTAGGTTTAGGATCACAAAAATCTTATCAACCCTATAAGCAGTTCAGTAAGATTATAATGCTTATTTGTCCCAAGCTAAACTCAGCACATTCCAGCAATCTCAAAAAGTCACACTATTATTTTTACTGTACTTCTTTTGTACCTAAAATTAGAGGTCAGCTGTCATCTTGAAATGAAAGATAAGGTTATCTAGGGCATCCGCCACTGGTGTTTTTTATCAGTTTCTTCAGATACACTTAAAAAAATAAAATCATGATGATAATAAATCTAAAATTATATGACAAAAGGGAATACTGAAAACTATAGAATTTCTGTTTTCAATATTTTGAGGAATCTATGTGGCATTTTCCATAATTACATTTTTGCCAGTGCTGTACAAAGGCTCCCTTCTTTCCACATCCTCTCCAACACTTGTTGTTTTTTTCTTTTGTAAAATAGTCTCTCTCACAGGTATGATATATCTCATCCTTGTTTTAATTTGTGCTTCTCTAGTAATAAGAGACAATGATCATATATTCATATGCTTACTGACAATCTGTATGTCATATTTGGAGAAGTTTATATTCCTATCTTCTGCCAAAAGAGCTATTTTCTAATGTTCCCAAGCAGAGTATGAAAAAAACAGAAATAGCAAAGCATACATTTGAACAAATTGAACTCATATGGTGAATTCAGATACACATTTTTTAAGCAACTGTAAAATAATAAAAACTCCCTTCAAAAACACATTTTTAGGGAATAAATTTTTTAAAAAACAATTTGTATATATTCTAAAACTATTAAACCATTGGGATGATGAAAAATTTCTAGAGTTGGATAATAGTAATGAATGTACAGTAGTATGAACATACTTAATGCCACAAAACTATTGACACTTAAAAGTGGCTACAAATGATCAATTTAATGTTATATACTTTATAATAATAAAGGTATTTTGAAGAACAATTCATACTGAATTTTAAAAACCTTAAAAATATTCTTCAAATAGTTTTTTTTGGTTTGAGTCTTGAGCAACTACCAGACCAGTGGTTCTTTAGTTCCTTACTTCCTGCCAAAATCTTGTCTGAATGTTTTTGGCTTGGTTTTGAAGTATAACATTTATTGTATACATAAAATATAACTCACATCCTTACTGCTTCGTTAAAATAAATACTGTTCATATTGAACTCAGTTTTGAATTAAAAGTCATATTCTTAACTGCATGAACATGCCTATTGTCTTTCCAGCATATGTGCTTAGTACTTGTGCTTGTATTTGCCAAACAATTATCCCATCAGAGATGCCACATGACTGCTTTTAATTGAAACACATTGGACTGCTTTATCTGATGTCCAAAATTATGAAAAATGTTTATAGAGAAACTGGTTAATGACTCAATGTCCATTTTCAGGCCAAAGTATGTTCACAGTTCTAATAATGTTCATTTCTAATACTGGGATCAGAGCTCAATATAGAATTGATAGTCCCATGAACCAAATTATCATCAAATATTTCCAAAGACATTCTTAAGCCCAATGGCTGTATGTTTTTAATGCAAAAATAATGCAGGTTTATATGTTAAAGAGTCAGAATGTTGTTTTCCAAGATTTTTTTCATAATATTAGTGATCCTGCAGAAAATCTAGGAATAATTACTAAAATTTTTGGTTTCACTTTTTTATTTGAACACATTAATATTACAAGTAGTTATAGTTATGAACTTAAATATGTTTAATGTTGATCAAGTATAAAGTGATGCTTATATTGAGTTTTTCTCCTTCCCAGAGAAAAATTCCATATTCTTCAGTGTAGTTTATGCTATATAAAAATGTATTGCTATTAGAATACTATGCAGAATACCACCACTGATAAAGATTCTAGTTAATATTTCAGTCAGTTACTAATTAACCTTTGATCAAATAAATCCTTCAGAACTTCGTATTTGACTTGCTTTAAAATAGAATGGTCATAACAAACGGGTAAGAAAAATTCAAAACTGACAAGTTGATCATAGAACCGAAGCATACAGCAAAAGAGGGAGAGGGTAGAGGGACAAAATAGGGGAGAGATGCACACAAGGGAATATGGTCATGGTTCACATGTGACATGTGACAGCAGAACTGTGGAGACCACAATGATGTAAGAAAAATTAATTTTAAAATTACAAAATACAGTTACAATATGTTAGTTTGAGTTATTGTCTTTATTTGTTTGTTTATTGAGACTACGTCTTGCTAATGTTGCTTGAGGTAGTCTCGAACCTGCGGACTCCAGTGATCCCTGCAGACTCCAGTGAACTTGCAAACTCCAGTGATCCCTAGCCTCAGGTAGCTGGGATTACAGGTGTGCACCATCATGCCCAGCTGTTTTTTAGAGACCAGGTCTTTCTTTGTTGCCCGGGGTAGTCTCGAACCTGCAGACTCAAGCAAGTCCTGAACGCAACCTCCCAGTGCTTGGATTAAAGGTGTGCACCATCACACCTGGCTTGTCCTTTATTTCTTCTTAGCAATATTGATAAGTTGCATAATTTACTGGCATCAGACATTGTTCTAAGTGTATCATATGAATTAATTTATTTAATCCTCACAACACTATTGTGAGGTACATATGTGTTATCACCATAATCACTTTTTGATAATTAGTGAAACCGAGGCTCAGAACCTGTTCACATAACAGCTGAGAGTTTATATTTGAATCCTAATTATCTTTAAAAGTGTTGTGCTTAATCTTAAAACTATAGTACAGGAACATCTTGATAAATTTCCTGCCCATATCTAGTTTCCTCTCTTGGTTTTGCCTCTTTGTATCCTGTGCTTACATATTATGAGGTTTTGGGTTTTGTTTTAACTGTGTTTTTGTTTTTACACTGCTTGTTTTAGTGAAACTTATATGGTAGAGGGCAAAAGAATGTTCCTTATTCAGTTGCTTTTTTTTGTTGTTGCTAGATTATGATTTCCTTGCCAAATAAAAATTGCAGATGTGATGTTGTCAAGCAGAAATCAGTTTTTGTAAAAAATCAGTAGAATAAAAGATTTTCACATGATGTTACTTATGAAATTATTTAAATTCCATATAATGATTATCTAGATGAGCATCACAGTAAAGAAAGCCATGGTCTAGCATCACTCATAATTTGTCTATGTGGACTGTGAGTTGGCAGCAAAGCTGAAAGTAGAGGTACATATCCTGACTCCCTACTTAGTACTTTTTTGCTTTGACTACAAGAGCTCTAATTATGGGTACAGGGAGGCGAAAAATTACAGTTATAAAACAGAATGTTTGTGGCACACACAGAATATGTAATGAGACCATGGAGTGCACATGGAGAGGCTGGAAATTGTTTCTCAGAAAAGATAAGGAAATGTGGAGCACATGAGGTAAAATAGAGGGAGCTTAGGCTTTACATTAGGGTTGTACACAAGTATTCTGATTAGCTTACATTTTAGAAATGGTATTTTGATAGAAGGATATACTGAAATCAACAGTTGGGACAGAAAACTATAAAAGGCAGAGTTCAGAGAGAAAAGAGGAAACTTGCAACGCCATGGAGAGATAAGAGCAAATGCAGAAGAGCAAGGAAACACTGATACTATGATAAAAGACATGGAGAAACATGATTGTAAATTATTTGTTCAATAAAAATATAGTGAACATCCACAAAGTGCCAGATACTTTGACAAATTTTGGAAATCACAGGTGAGTCAAATCAGAGTAATCAGAGTAATCATCTCCCACACATGTTTATGGTGTACGGAGGATGTGAGGGACATATAAAGTGATGGGAATCGAGGAATCACATGTTCTACAATTGTGTCTAGAGTTCAGTGGGCTAGGCAGTTAGTTCTTTCTGGGAAAAGTTAATTATCATAAGCAGTCTAGTAATAACTTTTCAGAAATCTCCTTTGGCACGTGACCCTGAAAAAGAATGTGTTTCACTGATCAGTTTATCTGAATCATTACTTCAGGAATAATAATCACTATTACTTACAGACTTTCAAATACATGGCATCCGATCTTATAAATATGTATTTTGTCATTTGATCCTCCACACATCCCCGAGAAATTTGTACCATTACAATCTCTATTTTACACAGGAGAGAATCAAAGCACAGAACAACTTACTTAAGGTCACTAGTTAGAAAATGGCTGATCTAGAATTTGTGTATGCAGAAAGCTCCAGTATCTCCTTACAGTAAAATGTAGGCAGTGATACAGTGCTATCAGAAAAACTATACAGTGCTATACAGAAAAGATAATAAATACCATTTTTCTATTACCAGTCATATACTAATGTTGACTTTTGTTGTTTCTGTTTTTAAAAAAAGTATAGGCTTGTTTTTTTCTGATCATTATTATTTTGACAGTAAGCATATCAAACCTTTCTTTTCTTTTTTTTTTTTTTTTTTAACATAGACACATTTCCAAAATTTTGTAAGGTACTTGTTTTCCTCAGGTCTGAGTGGAGACAAAGTAACTCTCTTTCTAACAAAAGAGTTACTATACAAAGATACTTAATGTTAAATAAAGATTTGGATAGTAAAATATATCTATTATTTTATTTTTGCCTAGAAGGAACTTAATGGAGACGGCTATTACTCATTCAAGCAAAATACCAAGCACTTAACACCTATGTGTTTGGAACTTTGCTAGCCTCGAGAGATACACATATAAATAAGAGATGTACTCCTCTTAGCAGGAAATTAAGATTAAGCATTCATTTCTGGTTCTCAAAACAGAACATTCTTCAAAAAAACACACATAAGGCATAACTCTTAGTGGGTGAAGTGGGAAAAATGATCATATACTTGCATTATTCTGCTTTTCTAACACATCAAGCTAAAATAATAATCACCTAGTTTTCAAAATTAGAGTCGTTATTGTATTTTGGAAGTTTCCATTTCTTTAATCATTGATTTCCTGCATAGCCCATCATTTGACATTATGCCTTCACTGTTTTGTAAGACTAACACTTAAGCTTTACCCTGAACCTGTAAGTCTGAGGGGATTTAAATGACTGAATATCATTGACATTGTGTGTATGTGTGTGCAGATGTGAACTTTCCTTTGAATTCCTTGATTGTGTTTGGTTTTGGTCACTTCTAGTTTTCTAAAATACATAATGACTAACTAGCAATATGACCATCATATTGTTACCACATTCAACAAACTTAGTCAAGTTGAGCAGTCTTTTACTGATTCTTTTATCTTTATTTAAAAAAATAATTTTACAAATATTTCATTTCAGTAAATCTATTTTCTATTGTGTCTTCAACTCTAACTCTTCTATCAATTATAGTTTTTGTTCCAGAGGATAGACAGACATCCTTAGCAACATATTGACTCCCTGAACACCAGGGTGATTAAAGAAATGCAACTTCCCATGTGATTGCCCTGAGTCAAAGAGGGATGCGCCCCCCTTGAAATTTACATGAAGTAATAATATAACATTACTTCCAAATATATAAAGGATAGCTTAGTCCTTTAACTTTTCGGTTGTATGACAAACTACATTTATCTCACTTTTAAAAAACAAAATTGCAATGTGTAGGAAGGAAGGAATTCAAAATTGAGATGCTGAGTATGTATGTATTACCTCACTGCAAAGACATTGGGGACACATGTGGTAAACTTGTCCTTAATTTCCTGCCTTTAATTTCAAAACAAAGGAATAGGAACAGGAAGTTTTGTGAATGAATATGAAGTATATCATATGGAAACAAAAGCACTTTTGCTGCTAGAAGTTCATTCTCTTAATTTGGACTAATTACACTGGATACAGCAATTATAAACTTAAAGTGAAGTTAATAGTCAACTAATTAGACTGTATTGTATATCAAATCTGCTAATAATATTTTTTAGGTTACATTTCAACAGTTGATCAATTGCTAATGGCCATGATTATGAAGCACAAAAAAATAATTCCTTATCTCAAGCTTGCACTCATCTGGTTTTTGTACAAACTCACACTATACTTGCAATCCCCCCGCCCCCAAAAAAAGGTTTGACAGTTTAATTGAAAATAATTCCAAATTAAATTTTTCTGTAGAAGAAAATATCAGTAAACCTAGTTGTCAAAGAATCTCAAGAGTAAAGGCCTCCCAAAAAATCAGATCATCAAAGAAAAAAGTTACTAAACAAACATGAAAATAAGAAATCATAAGTTGAAGTGTCAACAGAAACAACAAACTGTATCCATGTCAGATAGGGGGATCATTTTTCCAAAGTGTAGTTGTCATAAGGTCACATAATTTAATATAATAATGTAAAGGATGCACATCTCTTCCAGTTCAGGTTTAAAAAAAAGTCTCTGCTAGTCTCCTTCCTTGCTGTCTCTGCCCATGAGCCTGCAAAACGAAGATTATCCAGGGATGAACCTCACAAAGACCAAAATCTTAAATCATTATTTTGTTAAACTATAGAAAATTTTGTCATTAATGATATAGCTTGCTTTTTTAAAAATTTTTGTAAACATAGAACATAGCACAGGGCCGGGCACAGTGGCTCGTGCTTGTAAGCTTCAGCCTATGAAGCGGCCGGGGCCAGGGATCGCGGTTCGAGTCCCGCCTGGGGCCCGTAGTGAGACCTGGTTCCAAAAAAACAGCTGGGCGTGGTGGCGCACGCCTGTAATCCCAGCTACCTGGGAAGCTGAGGCTGGGGATGGCTTGAGTCCGTGGTACCCCGGGCAACGAGAGCCTACGGTTCCACAGGCAAAAATAGCGACACCTAGTCTCAAAAAAAAAAAAAAAAGAACATAGCACAGTAGCTAGTATTTAGCAGTTCTCTATAAATGTTTGTTTATACAAGGAAGGAAAAAAGGTACTGAAAACTTGCAAAAATGGAGGCCAAATATCATGACTCATGGGTCTTCACTTGCATGCTTACAAATGCAAGATACAACTCAGACGCAGTGCAACAAACAAGATGGTTTATTTATGAAGGGGTGAGAAAGAGATAAGGAAATTAAGAGAAAGAAAAGAATTTCTTTTTTTTTCTCTTTTTTTTAAATTCATTTTATTGATTTGTCACAATTGTGAATTGATCCCTCCTCCTCCCTCCATATCCCCCCTCTGTATCCCCCTTCCTCCTCCCTCCATATTCCCCCTCTGTATCCCCCCTTCAGTCACTCCTCCCATTTTTCTGCAAATTGTTGTTTGGTTAAGTTGATGTTTAGTTGTTGGTTGTTTGGCCTGTTGTTCTTTTCCGATATATGGTAAGTGTGTTTGTGGGTTTTTTTTGTTGTTGTTGTTGTTTTATTTTATTTATTTATTTATT